>PISW01001970.1:94026-304890 GCA_004023785.1 Mungos mungo
CCTCCCCCTCCTCTCCCCCTCCTCTCCCCCCTCCCCTTTTCTTCCAGCGCCGGGGGCCTAACAGACTCAGTCACACTTCCGGGTCCAGAGGCACCGCCTTTATTCGCACCCGGAGCGGCTGGGGCCGGCGCGGCCCGACGGCTCGGTCACACGATGGCGAACTGGCAGATGTAGGGCAGCTTGTCGCGGCAGCGCTTGTCGAACCACTTGCCGTTGGCGGTGCCCGACAGGGCGGCGCAGTTCTCGGTCTTGCCGCCGTCGGGCTGCGCCGTGATCTCCGTCTCCCAGTTCTTGTAGGCGATGCGGCCGCCGGTCATGTCCACCCAGGCGCCCTCGGCCGCCATGTCGTTGAGGCCCAGCCAGATCTCGGCCTCGGCGCCCACGCTCTGGCGCAGGTACTCGTAGAGGGCGTCGTTCTCCGAGCCCGTCTGCGGGGTGCCCAGGGTGCCCCCGCGGGAGATGCAGTCCTCGCTGGCCTCATGGAAGGTCTTCGCCTGGGTGAAGGCCAGGAAGCACTTCATGTGCACTTTGGTGCCCTTCAGGCAGACTGCAAGGGGGGAGACAAGGCCATCACCCAAGGTCTCCAGGTTCCCGAGGCCAAGGCCAGCCTCCAGGGCAGATCCACCCTCCTGCGTCCCTGCCAGTCCACCCCTATGGCCCTGGGGAGCCCTTGGGCCAGAAGGTGGGCCATGATGGACACTGATGCAGAGTCCTGATCCCCATGCCAGAGGTGGTAAGGCTAGCCCCTCCTCTGCAGACAGCCCCTAGCTCAAGGTCATGGCCCTTCCCTGGGTGCCACCTCCAGGGCCTGGGGGACAGGAGAAGTATAAAAGCAGGGTCATCTCTGCCCAAAGCAGGGGAATTCTGGAGGGTCCTGTCAGCTTGGGAGGCCGTGAACCTCCTAGAAATCAGCAGACATGGGGTGGGGGCAGTGTTTGGACGGCCATATGCCAGGGACTTCGTGCCAGGAGGTCCCCACCACATCACCTCACCACAAGGGGCACGTGGCACCTGGGCTACAGGGACTTTGTCCGAGCACAAAGCTTAGACATGAGCGAGAGACCTTCGAGCCTATTGGGCATTCTGCCCACACACCTTCCACCTTATAGATGAGGAAACGGACCCCAGAAGAGCACTGCACACATTCGAGACATTCCCTCTGGGGCAGATACTGTTGGTTGACCCAACCAACATCCGTCCCAACTCCTTTCTCTCTTGTCTGCCTCCATCACTGGAAAAGCTTTCTTCTCATGTAACGAAGCTACAGGGGGTCCTATGACAGAGCTCTCATCAGTAAGCTAGGAATAGAAGACCTGATAAATGGCCGGTGCGTTCTTTCTCCTTCTAGGAGGCACGAGGGAGGGGAGACCCCAAGGCTCAGGGAGCTGGATGCACCTCAGCCACCCTAAGTGAGAGGGTGGCTGTGAGCATGGGGAGGTTTGCAGATTTCCTAAGAAGGGGCCAAGGTGATTCCCAGACGACAACTGGAGAGGCAACAGAGCAGAGCTAAGAGTGAGACTCTACTCCTGCCGGCGGCCCCTTGATGGAAAATGGGGTAGGCTTCTAGTCACAAGCCCGCTACCTGGGTTTTCCATGGAGAACGAGTTCGTGTACACAAAGCACGCGGCACAGGGCCTGCCACGCGGTAAGCTCACGTTGTAAGCGTGATCGGTTACAGCTCACCAGTGTTTTCTGTGTTCTTCGGGGCCAGGTCACAGGGGAGTCAGGGCAGGTGGCAGAGACCTGACCTTGCCCCCAGGCGCTGTGGCTGCGTGACTGTGTCCATCCTGTCCATCCTCACTTGTCTGGTTAGAGCAGCACCAGAAAGACCCAACCTACCTTTCCTCCCACCCAGTCTGCACCCGCAGGCTGATCCCACTTAGATCCTAGTCTGTGCCGACCGGCCAGGTGAGTGTGGGCGAGGAACAGGACCTCTCTCTGCCTTGGTTTCCCCATATTTATTTCTTAAAGGATATTTCTTTCTTTATTTTGAGAGAGAGAGGGAGAGAGCGAGCATCCCAAACAGACTCCACACTGCCAACATGATGCTTGACCCCACGAACCATGAGATCATGACCTGATGTCAAAATCAAGAGTCAGTTGCTCAACCAGCTGAGCCACCCAGGCGCCCCTTGGCTTCCTTAAAAAGGCGATGATGAACCCAGCCTCTGCAGCAACACTATGATGATTAAAAGTGACAGCAGCTGAGGGGAGGGTCCTCTGGGAGCTCTTTAGGAAGGCTGTTGGCTGGCTCCGCCCCTCCCCATACTGCTTCCGGTAGGCGGGCATGCATTTCCGGTGGGAGAACATTTCCATTTGCACACACGGCAGGGGGTCTGTCCTCCAAGGAAGCAGCCCGGTGGCTGCCTCCCGACACCCACTCACCTGTCTGCAGGGCCTGCTGCTCCTTCAGCAGGGCCACCTCCTGGGCCAGGTTGTCCAGCTGGCTCTTGAGCTCCTCAATCATCTTTGTGCTCACGACATCTAGGATGGAGACAATCACAGACACGTGAGGAAGGCAGTAGGGATGGGGGCCGGCAAGGACGGGCTGGGCTAAACGCTACCCATATCAACCTTCAGGGGACAAAGGAAAGGACACCAGAGACCTTGATCTCTTGGACTACGTTCTCTCTGTCCCTGCTGGTGGTAGTCTAAGTAATTGTGATTAAAAAAAATTTTTATTAAAAAATGTTTAATGTTTTATTTATTTTTGAGAGAGAGAGAGACAGCGTGAGCAGGGGAGGGGCAGAGAGAGAGGGATATACAGAATCTGAAGCAGGCTCCAGGCTCTGAGCTGTCAGCACAGAACCCGATGCGGGGCTCGAACCCATGAACCGTGAGATCATGACCTGAGCTGATGTCGGACACTTAATCAACTGAGCCACCCAGGCGCCCCTAAGTAATTGTGATTTTCCATCTGCCGGCAGGGGGCGGGGGGCGGCATCCTTCATTTGCTCCTGTGGGACCTGTATATTTGTTGTACATTGGTTGAGGAATATTGCTGGGGTTGGGATTGGCAGGGGCTTAGGCATGTACGACCAGCCAGCCCTGCTCCCAGCTCCAGAGGAGACCAAAGCATAGGAAGCAGAGCCAGATGCCCCTGAGCCCTGCCAAGTTCACCTCCCTAGGCTGGAGCCACAGGACACGGAGCAGCAGGGCATGCGCGCCAGCCTAGGGCAGAGTGTGACAGCACAGTGCGCGTGTGCGTGGGCTCCGAGTCACAGGGATGTGAGCCACCTGCTGCCTCTCTGAGGTCGGTTTCCTTATCTGTGAAATGGGATACTAATGGCCCCACCTCAGAGGGCGCCAAAGACTAGAGCCTAGGAGGGTGACAGCATGGGAACAGTGCTTGCCTCTATCAACCCTGCGGACCCGCTTGCGTCCCTTCTCTCGCACCGCTTACAGCAAACCGAAGCCAACTGAAGGAACTCGCCTGAGCTCGCAGAGCCAGCAGCAGGCAGGGCTGGCCCGAGCCCAGGTCCACGGGGCTCCAAGCTGGACCTTCCCTGCCCTTGTGACAGCAGGTGAGCAGACCCCTGACCTGAGCCCTCCCGAGCGTGGGCCGGCGGGTGGGCAGGTGGGATTATCTATGTGTGTGTGTGTGTGTGTAGGATGAGGGCTCCGTGGGTGGACCCCGGTCTTACTGAAATCCCAGGGGCTTTAGGAAAGGCTGCAGGGCTTGGGGGAGTGGGCGGGGAAGCCCTTCCATGCCTGCAGTGCCTGCATGAAGTCCAAGGTCACGAGGGATGAGGTCAGAGCCTTTTTCTGCCCCATAAGAGGCTTTTGCAGGGGAATCGCGGGAAACAAATGTGAGCAAGAAACATACTTGCATGTGCAGAAATCAGTGATGTAACTTATCAAATATGAGCAAAATAACACCCAGATGAGCAAGCCAAAAAGAGGACGGGTTTGGGACCGGCCGACTAGCCTGGTGTGTGCTTCGTGCTGGGCCTCTGCATGGGCCAGTTCACGGCGTTCCTGGGATCCTCAGTCCTGGCGGGGCTCCCTGGAAATCACTGGAGATTTGGGGAAGACGCAGATGCTTCCCAGCCTCCTCCCCTCCCCCCTGCATCCAGCATTTCCAGGGGTGGCGCCCAGGCTCCTGGACTATAATGTATTCCCCTGAGATGGTGCCGGTGCCTGAGTGAGAACCACCAAGGCTTTTGCTCCGATTTGCACCTTAGGAGCAGGCTGGTGACCCTTTGTTAGGAGGCTCAGTACATCTATTGGCCCTTCTCTGGACCAGGGCTCTGGAAGCATTTGATATGTACATGGGCAGTAGGTGGGAGGAAGAAAAAACCAGGGTGAGCCAGAACACGGAGGCGGGGTGCAGGGAGAGGCCAGGGCCAGACAGAAGGTTCTGTGGCCACTGTCAGCTGTTCTGCAGGCTTCTGGGGTCCAGGGCCTCCAGGGGCCACCATGGACACCACTCGGGGCCAGGGTTCAAGTGTGACAGCTAGAGAGGGCCAAGGCATCCTCTGGTCTGACCTTCTCCTTTTTCACGTGACCAAACACATGCTTTGCATGATTAAATAAATAAATACCAAATCTTTGGGGGCTGAGAAATCAGCAACAATTTTCCACGTGTAAAAATTCTGTCATTTGCCTTTGGAACTGTGCGTCCTTTACAAAGATCTCTAGGTGGCACTTTTAGCCAACGGTCATGGATACAATCACGCACGGTATTGAGGCTTCTCTTTTTACAGACAATTGAGTAGAAGGTAGTAATAGCTTCATGTAACTTTTTAAAAACCCAAACCGTTCAAAATATCACAGTCTCCTTTCTAACTGAGATTGCCGTCAGCTCCCAGTTTTTCTTCCCAGAGGGAATCACTCACTCGCTCTGTGGAGCCTTCCAGAAAAATTCTATGCATATAAAAGTACGTGTGTGTTTGTATATAAATCTGCTTTTCAAAATAAATGGCGGCATGGTATCCATTCTGTTTTGAATTTTTTTTTTAATGTTTATTTATTTTGAGAGACAGAGTTGGGGGGAGGGGCAGAGAGAGAGGAAGAGAGAAAATTCTAAGCAGGCCACGGGGCTCAAACCCACAAACTGTGAGATCATGACCTGAGTCAAAATCAGGAGTCAGATGCTTGGGGCACCTGAGTGGCTCAGTTAAGTTTCCACCTTCAGCTCAGGTCATGATTGGTTCACCAGTTCCAACCCTGCATCGGGCTCTGTGCTGACAGCTCAGGGCCTGGAGCCTGCTTCAGATTCTGACTCCATCTCCCTTTGCCCCTCTCCCCCAAATATAAATAAATATTAAAACAAAAAAAGAGTCAAATGCTTAACCAACCGAGCCCCTCAGGCGCTCCTGTTTTGAACTTTTTGTTGTTCACTTTATTAACAGAACCTTGGTAGTTACTATCTGTCAGCACCCACATCTGCTCCTTTCTTTTCACAGCCCTGTGTGTCTCCGCTGTCCTGAGGCGCCTTTCCTCGCTCTACTAGTCCTTGGCCAATGGGCAGATGTCCATTTACAGGGGAGGCTCAGAGAGGGGCCTGAGGGGGGGCCCACGCCCCCTTGCCTTGCCTTTTCTATGCTCTTGGCTCTGGCCACCTGTTTCTCTGCCTAAATCCACAATCTCATCCCCTAGAACTCCGGCTCAGAGCCTCGAAGCCCTGTGGGGGTGACAGCCCGGTTCATTGCCATGGCATTTTGCTAATGTTGTCTCAACACAGCCTGGGGTGACCTCACCACAGGCAGGACTCCAAGGGCAGGCCCACACACCGGCCAAGACGACCCAAAGATACCCCAAACCCAGAGGCAACGGAGAGAATGCGACCCTGCTTCCAGCGTCCTAGTTTGTGGGTTTGAACATTTTTATTCCCTCAAGGCGCATATGATGCGCTGTCATACAGAGAATTAACTTTTAGTCCCCCCTGCTCATTAAGTATATCCTACGTGCCAGGCACTGGGCTGGACACTTGCCTGTTTGGGATCCTGAGATTCTTTTTTTTTTTTTAATGTTTTATTATTTATTTTTGAGAGAAAGAGAGAGACAGCATGAGCAGGGGAGGGTCAGAGAGAAAGAGGGAGACACAGAATAGGAAGACAGGATCCAGGCTCATAGAGCCTGATGTGGGGCTTGAACTCACGAACCGTGAGATCATGACCTGAGCCGAAGTCGGACGCTCAACCAAGTGAGCCACCCAGGCGCCCCGGGATCCTGAGCTTCTAACCAGAAGCCCTTCGGCAAATGCCAGGCTGCCCATTTTATAGCCGAGGAACCGCAGGTTACAAAGCAGAGCCCACAGGCACTGCTGAACCAAAGGTTTGATTTCTTTAATGTATTTTGGGGGTGGGGGTGGGGGTGGGAAGCGGGTGTCAGTTTAGATGATCTGGAAGGTTCTTTCTCGTTCTGAGAGTCATGGATCCTTAGAGTTCTGACCACCGCCCCTGGTATCGGAGAAGTCTCCCAGCCTCCAAGCGTCCCTCACTAAGGTTCCCTGGACTTACCAGGAAGGAAGACGAAGGTGGGGAGGGGCAGGAAGAGCAGCAGAGGACGGGGTGACCAGCCCCCCGGAGGATGGGGGTCACGCCCTGCCCCCCTCCTTACCTTTCTTGGCATTCGCAGCCTTCTTGACCTTGGGGGCTGGCGTCTGGGTGGTGACCTGGGTCAGGAGGGAGAAGAGGCAGAAGAGCAGGTAGGCCCCCCAAAGCTCCATGCTGCTGCGCTGGCCCGGGTCGGAGAGCAGTGGCAGCCGCAGCCCAGCCCGTGCGTCTTAAGGCAGCGGCCACAGGGCCTTCTGTCCAGGAAACCCTCCCCGACTTGGCTGTGAGCGTGCCAAAAAAAAAAAAAAAAAAAGGGCTGCAAAAAAGAAAGAACTGGGAGAGCCTCGCTGCTCAGGGAAGACCCACCCTGCATCCTGGCCCTGCCTTCTAAAACAGAATCCCTCTTCTAGGGTTCTGAAAAATGCACGATAGTGGTCAGAGCTCACATCTGCGGAGCGGCTGCCTTGGGCAGGTGCGGGGCCACATCCTCCCTTGCCGTTAGCTCCCGGAAGCCTCACGCCAGCAACACCAGGGAAGTACTGTCACCGCCCCAGTTCAGAGTTGAGGAAACTGAGGCCCAGAGAGGTGAAGGAACTTGCCCCAGCCATGCAGGGGCCATGCCAGTGTTTGCACCCAAATGGGGTGACTCCAAAACCGGTACCCTCTGAGGCTTCTGTCCGGCGTGAACGAGGGCTGAGTGCCTGATTGCCTAGAACGTTTGTTACAATTGGGGCACCTGGGGGGCTCAGTCGGCTAAGCATCCGACTCTTGGTTATGCCTCAGGTCATGATCTCATGGTTTGGGGGATCAAGCCCCGCATCAGGCTTTGCACTACTGGTGGGGAGCCTGCTTGGGATTCTCTCTCTCCCTCTGTTTCTGCCCCTACCCCACTCATGTTTTTTCTCTCTCTCTCAAAATAAATTTAAAAACTTGGGGGGGGAAATGCAACTCTTGATTTTGGCTCAGGTCGTGAATTCAAGCCCCACATCAGGTTCTGGGCTAACAGTGCAGAGTCTGCTTGGGATTCTCTCTCTCCCTCTTTTCCCTTCCCTTCCCCACCCTCCTTGCAAAATAAATAAACTTAAAAAAAAAAAAGAATGTTTGTTGTGATCACTTTCTGGTTCTGTCTCTGTACACTCGGTGCATCTTTGGTTAGGAATGCAAAGGGGGAATAAAAATAAATATATAAATAAAAAAGGAATGCAAAGGGATCCTCCGATCATCCCATCCCGAAGCAGTGGTGGCCACAGTGGGAGAGGGGAAGGCGTGATGTCTCAGAGAGGGAGCAGGGAGAAAAGAATGTCCTGGCCCTGCAGGGTGCAGAGGGGCATGGCAGGGGCGGTGTGGGGGGAGCAGACACCCTGCATGGAGTCCAAGCCAGGGAAGGAGGGGATCATGCACGGGAGGTCAGGGTGGGGGGCAGGGACGAGAGGTAGGGTACACACGGGGGCACCTGTTGAATAAACACATCTATCAAAGGCAATGGGAGCTCGGTGTCCACGGTCAGAGCAGAGAGGTGCAAATACAGATACAGAGATGGCTAGAATGAATCGTAGGACAGGGAATGAAAATTAGAGCTATTGCTGGGCCGTGGTGGACTTCAACATATAAAGACAAACCCATACATTTAACAAAAGTTTTTAAAAATTTTTTTAAATGTTTATTTTTGAGAGAGAGAGAGAGGGAGCAGGAGTGTGGGAGGGACAGAGAGACAGGAAGACACAGAATCCAAAGCAGGCTCTAGGCTCTGATCTGTCAACACAGAACCTGATGCAGGGCTTGAACCCACGAACTGTGAGATCATGACCTGAGCCGAAGTTGGCCTCTGAACCCATTGAGCCACCCAGGCGCCCCACATTTCCTTAGGATACCTTTCCTTTTTGACGCTGAGGTCTTTAATCCATCTGGGTCTTTAACCCATATATTTGGATGGAAATGCGCAGGCCTGTTCCCTGGCCATCACTGGAGGGCCATGGAGCATGGAGCCCTCCGCCAAGGCCTGGAGCACCCCTAGCCTCCAAGTACTGGCTTGGAAACACAGCTTCCCACTAAAAACCACCAGTGCACCTGGGAGAGAGGCCTGATTCCAGGGCTGGGGCAGGAAAAGTCGAAAATGAGCCCAGAACAGCTTGTCTTGCCAGAAAGCAGGAAAGTGCTTCAGGAGCGATGGGGACGTGCCAGCAGTGCAGAGAGGCCAGCTGCGTGGGGGGGGGGGGGGCCTTCCAGGGGCCAAAAGTCAGCAGAAGAGCGATAGCAACATGGAGGAGGGCGAGCACACACAGATGTAAATAAGCAAATGAGGCCACAGCGAATCTGAGGAAGAAGGGGATCTATTCATAGACTCAAATCACTTGGCCACAAAATACTTAACCACTTACCAAGAGGAAAAGAGTCACCACACGGGGAAGGGGCCTGGCAGACACCAACCCTCGTCAAGTGAGCAAAGTAAGAAGCATCAGGGATCGCGGGACAGACGGCAAGCGTGCGGCTCCCCTCCCCCACCCATGTCCATGAGATTCCTGCCAAGGATCCATCACACGGACCCAACCGAGCGGCCCTCTGCAAAACTGTGCCCTTCAAAACCGTCCAGACTGTGACTGAGGAACCGATGAGCCTGAAGGCACAGGACAGCAGACACAGCCTGGGAGTCCGGACTGGCCCCTTCGGCTCGCAGGGATGCCACCGAACCAGTCAGAGAACCTGCGGGACTGGGCACATGGCTGGGACGTGTCCCTGCTGCTGTCCCGATGTGGATGGTGCGCTGTGATTCCGTGTCTCCGGAGGAGACACACACTGTAGGACGAAGCCAGTGATGGGGCATCAGGCTGACAACTTACTCACAAATGACTAAGGGGACAAATGTTCTTGGTGCTGGAACTGACAGTTTTCTGTGAGCTTAAGATTGTTCAAAATGAAAACACAGTACTATGTAATTTGGGCTTTTCTTCCAGGGAGCCTGCCTTGGCCCTGTCAGATTTAGGGGGGGGACCTGGCTGCGGCAGGGCTGGGCTGGCCTGGGGCACTGTGGTCGCCCAGGGCGGGAGCCGGGGGCAGGCAGCAAGCACTGGGGGCCCTTTGGTGACATCGGGCTCCACGTTTCCCGTGCTCAGGGCGGGAGAGGGTTTTAGAGCTGCAGCCGGGCCCTCGGGGAGACAGCTTGGGGCCCAGGAGCACCCAGTCCAACGGGGAGCCTTGAATGAACTTGAACCCAGGAATGGAACACTGGGTGGGCAGCGTGTGGCAAGAGAAAATGACTATTCTTTTTTTTTTTTGCTCTTACTCCTTTGCTGCCCTGGTCTTCTCACCTTGGCTTTCGGCAGCAGGGACATGGAAGTTTGTTTCATCATGGGACAGCCAGAGGCACCACGTCCTCCGGGGGCCTGGCAGTAGAGGCCTTGCCCTGGGTGTATGGGGAGAAGGTCCCAGAGGAGCTCTAATGTGGCGATTCAGAAAACCGGAGCCTCTGCTCCGTGACTTGTCACACGGGAGCCATGATGTTCCAGGACATGCCTAGAACTGTGCGCATCCCACTAGTCCTTCATTCTGTCCTCGATGTGCCTGGGCCTCGGGGGCTCGACCTGAGGGCCTGCCGTGCCACGCGCTGGGGTCCCCAGGGCACCTAACCCAGTGGCGCAGGGGTAGGAAGGAAGGCGGCCCCCAGCTGAGGAAGGGACGAAGAGGGGTGGCCACAGAGGGAAGGGGAGGGGACGGGAGGAAGGAATGTGGAGAGCGCTCCTGGCGGACAGAACCCTGCACATTCTCGATCCGGAACACTAATGGGGGTGGAGACGGGAAGACATAAAGCTGCAGATGTAGACAGGCCGGACCTCAAAGAGCTGCTCGGGCCACCTTTAAACTGTGGACACAGACCAGGGCGCAGGGAGGCAGCAGGGACACATTAAGCACCTGTCCACATTAGTTCCCCCCACCCCGTCCCCGCCGCCACCGCCAAGCAAGGCTAACGGGGGAGTGTGACTCTTTCCTGTGTAACCTGGCAAGTGAACGCTCTGTTCTCCAGGAAGGAGGCTTGCTTAGAGAGCTTTCTAGTAAGTGGTGAGCAATGTCTGGTTTTTCCTCCCTGCAGCCTTTCACAGGTGTGCGTGCATGTGTGTGCGTGTACAAGTGTGTGCGCAATACACAGAGCTCCTCTGCAAGCAACTGAGAGTCACCATGCTCTTAGAATGACTTGCGTAGGGGCGTCTGGGTGGCTTGGTCGGTTAAGGGTCCAACTCTGGGTTTTGGCTCAGGTCAGGATCTCATGGCTGGTGAGTTTGAGCCCCGCATCAGGCTCTGCCCTGACAGTGTGGAGCCTACTGGGGATTCTCTCTCTCCCTCTCTCTCTGCCCCTCCCCTGCTCATTCTCTCTCTCTCTCTCTTTTTTTTTTTTAACTTTTTTTTAAAAGTGTTTTTATTTATTTTAGAGAGAGAGACCCCGTGAGGAGGGGAGGGTCAGATAGAGAGGGAGACACAGAATCCGAAGACAGACTCCAGGCTCTGAGCTGTCAGCACAGAGCCCGACGCGGGGCTCGAACCCATGAACTGTGAGATCATGACCTGAGCCGAAGTCGGAGGCTTAACTGACTGAGCCACCCAGGCGCCCCTCTCTCTCTCTCTCTTTAAATAAACTTTAAAAAGTTAAAGAAATAAAATAAAATGACCTACGTAAAATCACGGCAGGGGAGGTATCTTTTGGCCTGGGGTGTCCTCAGGTCTAGGCTTGACATGTCTCCCCAGGAGGGTCCACGCAGCCCGGAGATACACCCACAGCCCTAAGAGGAGACAAGTTCATCACACACTTTAGATTTTTTTAAATGTCTATTTATTTTTGAGAGAGAGTGTGTAACCTGGGTAGGGGCAGAGAGAGAGGGAGACACAGAATCCGAAGCGGGCTCCAGGCTCTGAGCTGTCAGCACAGAGCCCGATGCGGGGCTTGAACTCACGAACTGCGAGATCATGACCTGAGCCGAAGTTGGACGCTTCATCAACTGAGCCACCCAGGCGCCGCTCATCATGCACTTTAAATTTCTACCCAGCACCAGCACCGGCAGCACCCTCAGAATGAGTTTTTTTTTTTAATGTTTATTTTGAGAGAGAGAGAGAGAACAAGCAGGGGAGGGGGGGACAGAGAGGGAGAGAGAATCCCAAGCAAGCTCTATGCTATCAGCACAGAAATGAACACAGGGCTTGAACTCATATTCAACCGACTGAGCCACCCAGGCGCCCCATCAGAATGTTTTAAAAGGGAGTCCTGTCTTGTGAATAGCGTTGGCCGTGCATTGTGTGTGTTAAAAAGCCAGTGTCATTAACGGTAAACACTTAAGATGTATCACTATTTTTGTAAACCTATTTTGGTATTTCATCATTTTTTTAATCATTCAGTGAGCCTCAGAAAGGGCAAGTGGCCCACTGTCTCTCGGTCTCTGAGTTAAAAAGCAGGTTGGGAGATGCAGTCTGGTATCTCAGTGAGGGATGCCCCTTCCCATTGACCCTCTCAGACTCCCTGGGCTCGCTTAAACCCCTCCTGGGACAGGCAGCTCATTACTCTGCAAAGCAGCTGGTCCATCATCAGAGTCTCACCTGGTGGATGTCCCCTGCGGTGAGGCAGGGGACCCATGCTGGAAGAGGCCAGCAAGTACCAAAAACTGGCCATCGTGGCCCTGCCCTGTGTTCCTTTCTCCTTTTTCTCCCATTTTCCTCTATAATATGGTTCCTGGAACTTTTTTAACTGACTAGGAAATCACCTTTTGGTAGAATTCTGCTTGTTACTCTTCTCATTGTGGTTCAGCTCCCAGAACAAAACATGTTCTTGAGGGGCCTGCCTGTGGTCAGAATGGTCACTGTTCAAAAAGACACAAACTCGGGGCACCTGGGTGGCTCAGTCGGTTGGGCGTTCGACTTCTGCTCAGGTCATGATCTCACGGTTCATGGGTTCGAGCCCCACATCGGGTTCTGTGCTGACGGCTCAGAGCCTGGAGCCTGCTTCAGATAATGTGTCTCCCTCTCTCTCTGCCCCTCCCCTACTTGTGCTCTATCTCTCTGTCTCAAAAATAAATAAACCACTAAAAAAATTTTTTAAACAAAAAGACTCATGGGCTTTTTGCGGCAACCATGCCTCATTTGTTGCTGATGTTGAGCTCACAGCCATTACACATCTGGCTCCCCTGGTCCACTGTCCACTGTCCCTGGCCAGGTGAGGCCCACTGTCCCTGGAGGTCACCTGGGATGGACTCACGGAAGCCCTGGTGGAATCTATGGGTTCCATTTTCCCAGAACGAAAGATCTTCTCCGCTGGCCCTGTCCGCGAGGCCTTGGCCAGCGGGAGGAGCAGGTTGGGGATGGTTTCAGCCAGGAGAGTCGTGCTAACGTTCACGAGTGACCGCCCCCCTCCCCCGGGGACATGTCCGTGCACTAACCCATCGCCCTCAGGGTCTCATCTTCTCATGCCTATTTCCCTGAACGAAGAATGATCCTGATAACAAAGCCCAGAGGCAGAAAAGTCAGAAGAGAGCTCTCAAAGGCACATTTTCATGTTTAAGTAAGGTTTTTTGGTTTTCTTCCGTCTCCAAAGCTGCTGGAAGTCTGAGTTATACAAAACAAACTCTGGCCACCCCACCCATGTCAGCGCAAACAATGTGAACACTTCTGGCCCGACATGGAGCCATCCCCCACCCCCCACCCTTGTCCTGCACAGCTGTTTCTTTTTAGTTTCGCTGGCCCTGTATCAACAGAAATGTGGCCGGCCTGTGGAGGCAGAGAACTTTCCACACTCTCTTCAAAGGGAAGAGCATCCAGGGTACGCACCTCCAAAAATATTGCAAAGGCAGTCTAAGCCCTTAGTCAAAACCAAAGACAAATGGCTTATAAGCTTGGCCTCCATGACCCTCTCATCAAGACAGTCACTTGCTTTTTAAACCTTGTTGGCCTGGTGCTGTCATTCATTCAACCAGTATTGCCAGGCCCTGGGGCACACAACACTAAAAGAGGTAATACACCAACACGCCAAGGTCTTGGCTTTTATGGGGCTCACATTCCTTGGTTGTCTTGTCTCTAAAGACCAGCCATGTCCCAGTGAAGGGAGCAGCGGAGTCCTGGACTGCAAATCCAGCGCAGACATCGGACACTTGCATCCTTTGGGGCGAGTTATTCAAGACCCAGATTCCTCATCCATAAAGTGGGGCAATAATCTCTCCCCCACCTACACATGGGATCCTTGCAAGGACACACGGAGACCCCAAGTGTGAGGCAGCTGGTGTGGGAAGAGGAGGACTGGTCTGAGAAGCCACCTGGCATTCAGGGCTCAATGGCCTCTGTCCACCCCTTTATTCTCTCCACTCCAGGGGCAAGACAGTAAATCACCTGATTTGTAAATTCGCGAAGGATAAATTAGGCATGATCAGCCCAGGTATATACTCAGCTATAACAGCATACACAAGAAGAAACAGAAAACCCAATTCACTCTATAGGATACAACAGATTTCAACCTACTTTACTAAAAGTTCCTGCCTCCCCAGATAGCCTAAGAATTCGACAGTGTAAATCTGGCTGTGCTATTAGGAATCATAAAGTTTCTATATCAGCACCCTAGCCCTGCACCATCTTGCCAGGTTTTGCTGGTTTCTCTCCCCTCTCCCCCCCCTGTAGGAGCCTTCTATGTGCACCAAATCTGATCCTCAGCCCATGGCCAGAATCTGCAAATGTCCCCAGGGAAGAAAATGGCTGGTGATGGCCTGATAGCATCTGATCTCTCCCTTCTCTGGAATTTTTCAAAGAACCAGCTTTTGGTTTCACTGGTTTTCCCGATTGATTTGCTGTTTTCAATTTCATTGATTTCTGCTCTCAATTCTTGTTATTTCTCTCCTTCTGCTTACTTTGGGCTTAATCTGCTATTCTTTTTCTAAGGTGGAAGCTTAGCTGACTGATTTTAGATCTTTCTTCTTTTCATATATATATATATGTATATATATATATATATATATATATATATGTATTCAATTGCTATAACTTTCCCTCAAAGAACTGCTTTAGCTGCATCCCACAAATTTTGATAAATTGTGCTTGCATATTCACTTATAATTTCAAAATATTTTTTAATTTCACTTGAGGCCATGTGTTACTTACAAGTATTTATAATTTCAAACTATTTTTTAATTTCTTCTTTGGGCCATGTGTTAGTTACAAGTATGTTGTTTAATCTCCAAGTATTAGGGGACTTCCCAGCTATCTTTCTGTAATTGAGTTCTCATTTAATTCCATTGTGGCCTGAGAGCAAATGTTATGTGATTTCTATTCTTTTACATTTGTTAAGGTGTTTTATGGCCCAGAATGTGGTCTATCTTGGAAAATGTTCCATGTGAGCTTGGGGAAAATGTGTATTCAGCTGTTGATGAAGTAGTCTTTAGAGATCCTTTATACCAAGCCGATTGAAAAATTTGTGGTTTGGTGTCTGACGTTAATTTGGGAGAAGTTTTCAGTAATTACTGATTCAAATAGTTCTACTGTTCCTTTCCCTCTTTTTCTGGTATTCCCATCACATGCAGGTTACACCTTTTATCACTGTCCTATATTCCTTGATATTCTGTTCTGCTTCTCAAGTATTTGTTCTCTTTGCTTTTTATTTTGGGAGGTTTCTATTGACATAGCCTCAAAGTCAGAGATTCTTTTCCTCTGCCATGTTCAGTCTATGGATACACCTGTTAGGCATTCTTTATTTCTGTTAGTGTTTTTATCCCTAGCAAATCTTTTTGGTTCTTTCTTAGGATTTCCATCTCTATGCTTACATTTCCCATTTGTTCCTGCATGCTATTTTTTCCATTAAATCCCCTACATATTAATCACAGTTGTTTTAAATTCCCAGTCTGTTAATTCCAAGATCCCTGCCAGGTCTGGTTCTGGTGTCTGCTCATTTTGTTCAAAGCATGTTTTTTTGCTTTTCAGTATGCCTCATACTTTTTACTTCATGGCCAAACATGATGTCCTGGGTAAAAGGAACTGCTGTAAATAGGCCCTTGGCAATGTGCTGATGAGGGCACATGACCTGTGGTGTGACCAGGTCTGTCTTTTAGTGCACCTCTCCTCCTGGATTGTGAACTTCACGTTGCTTCTCAGCCACCTGACTACCCCCTTACACACATACTCCCCTAGGGGAGACAGTATGGCTGGAGGGGGCTTGAGGTGGGTACTTCCCTTGTTCAGGTCAGTTAGGCTCTGGGTAAGCAGCTTCTCCTGAGGACAGGCCTTGTTAAGCACAGAGTGCTCCGGGACACATGGGTGGCTCAGTTGGTTGAGAGTCTAACTTCGTCTCATGTCATGATCTTACGGTTTGTGGGTTCAAGTCCTGTGTCAGGCTCTGTGCTGAAAGATCAGAGTCTGGAGCCTGCTTCAGATTCTGTCTCTGCCTCTCTCCCTGCCCCTCCCCAGCTCACACTCTGTCTCTCAAAAATAAACATTTAAAAAAAAAAAAAAGAACAGAGTGCTCTGGTGTGTTTCCAAATGGTCCTCCCTTCCCCCTCTCCCCTACCACCTGCTAGATGCAGGAGAGAATCTTTCTCTGAAATTCACTGTGAGAAGCAGGTTGAGCTCCTGAAGATCAAAGTCACGAAAGTGGAGGAGGTAGGGGGGCTTGATGACTGGATCCCTCTGGAGGTTTTTTTGTTTTAACTCTCAGAGCTGTCCACACTGAGCCTCCAGTAGTCTGCCAGTCATTAGGCAGGTTTCCTTCCCCTGGGTCGGTTCCGTTATCAGTTTCCAGGAAGTTGTGGCTCTCTGTATTTGTTTGTTGGTCTCTCCAAGTTGAGGCGCAATGGTCTGCTGTGAGTTGGGGGGGTGGTGCAGAGAGAGAGGGAGACAGAGAATCCCAAGCAGGCTCCGTGCAGGCAGTGTGCAGAGCCTCACACAGGGCTCGAACCCAGAAACTACAGGATCATGACCTGAGCCGAAATCAAGAGTCGGACACTTAACCGACTAAGCCACCAGGCGCCCCTGTGACGTGCACTTCTTACAGGGAGGGGTGGCCCTCAGGAAAGGTGGTGGCAGAGGCAGATGCCAACGCATTTCTCACCTCCATTTTCACTGTAACCGCTCAGCCGGCCAGCCCGGCTGGGCCACGGTCATACACCCAGCTGGCAACCCCTCGTCCGTCCGAGGTCTTTAATCATCAAGACTGAAGCTTCTAAACTTGACTCAAAGACTAGCTGCATCTTGACCACAGTCACTGTTCCATCACGGGCAGCCAGGCAGGAGCAGGGGAGGAGCAGGCTGAGGTGCTGGGAGCACTGTCATGGGGCCTGGAGGGACAATCACTGGAAAAACATTTAAGGAAAATGAAAACCCAGGCTGTGTAGTCAAGAGGGCAGCAGCTCCAAGGCCACGTCCAGGAGAAGGTGTCGCGCCAGGACTTCCGGGGACGGTCTGTGACCGCTTCGGCTCACATTATGTTCCTTCCGCGAGGCACTACATTCCGAATTCCTCACCCTACTTGTCTGACCGAAATGCAGGGAGCAAATGCCACGGCTGAAGCACTCACCCCTCACGAATCAGTCCTTCCCCAGGGCTCCGTAAGACTGATTGGGGAGTTTCAGTTTGGAAAAAATACAGATTGCTCAACCTGTGAGCAGACTGAATTCCAGCACGCTGTGCCGTGAGTCGAACCCAGGCTTACGGGAGCCTCCTGGGGCCATCAAGAGCGGCCTTCCCTTCTGTCCCCAGAGTGGGACAGGCTGAGTAATCAGACGACAACACCTCGCAAGCAGCTTTCTTCACGCTGACAGAACAAGGAAGCCTTACGAAACACCAGGGAGCGGTTATAAAACACAAAGCAATTTCAAAACGAGAGGTAAGGAAGCTCTGGCTCAGGGCCGAAGCGGCCGCCCAGCACCCTGACCCTACGGTGCTTGGCGTGGGTTTCTTGGGGGGACAGGGAGCAAACTCTGGGCTTCCCCAGGACGGAGGAAGGTTCCCGGCCAAGCAGAGGCCACGGGTAGGTAACCTGGGGCAGACGCCTCCCTTCTCTCCCTCAGGAGCACCATGTCCACAAGAATGAACCGTTGTGTGTGTTTCTTATTTTGAAAGCTCTACAGGGGAAAACATTTTCACAAAATACGTTACCATAAGCATTTCCTTGAAGCCATTTTTGTGGCGGGTCCTTATTCTAGTGTTTCTGTTGTTGTTTTGAACTCCTGCAGCGGGAGACAAAGGAGCCTCCCTGGAGAGGCTCGACCAGGGAGGGCCCCCTCGGACCGGCTCTGGGCTCGGCCGCCAACGCCAGACGAGGGCCAGCCTTCCCAGGGGCTCCGCGGACGGCGCCTCGGCTTACCGCTGAAGAACTGCAGCTGTCCCAAACCAGACTGGAAAACAGACTTTAATTGTACGTGTACAAATGTCGCCTCAAGTTTACAGCAGATACAAACCGCGGCTCAGAAAAGGAAAAGAAACAGGCAGCCCGCGTGGGCGTGGGCGTGCGAGTCACCCCAGGAATCCGACTTTCTGTCTCTTGGGCCCCAGGCTTTCCTCCTTGTGTAGAATGCTCTGCAGGGAGGCGTGCAGCACCTTGCCCACTCGCTTGCCGGTCTGCGGGGCAGAAGAAAGCACACACCCCTCGTGAGGCACCCGCACACACTCGGACCCAGAAAGCTTCCCTTGCTACCCCAGCGGGTCCAAGCTGTACTCCTCGAACTGCCTCAAGGGACTCTTATTTAATTAAACAAGTCCATACAAAAACAACCCCCAAACAACAGCAATAACACAACAAGTTACCTTCTGGAAAAATCTCCATATTAAAAACAGCAGCAGAGGAGAACGCCTCCCCCCGGGGCCCAGGCGGCCAGCAGGAAGCAGCAAGGCTGCCGCAGCCATTAGCTCCTGCTTAGCGCGCCCGCTGCCATTACCACAAGCAGCAAAACTGGGGAGCAGACCTGATCTGCTTCCTGCCAAGCTCACAGTGCTGTGGGGAGAAGGCAGAGGAGGCCACGGGGAACCGAGCCTGTCTAATGAAGGAAGAGACAGTTCTGGGGACACGTTTGAACAAGCGGTTTCTCATTCACCTGCTGCGGAATCTCTAAGCAGGACTGCTCAGAGGGGACCAAGCTGATACCTGGTAGGGTCCTTGGTCTCACCGCCAAGCAGACAGATGCCAAAGGCATGGCATGTGGGGATCAAGATGCGTCAAGAGGTAAGACAATCCACAGAGTTCCTAATTAGCCCCTACACCGGAGACACAAGGGGGCTGCTCAAAAAAACTCACATTAATATATAAAAATATTTCTTTATGAAACTGTTATTCTGTGTTTGAGCTCATGAATTTTTTTTTAATGTTTATTTTTGAGAGAGAGAAAGAGCAGAGGAAAGGAGGGACAGAGAGAGGGGGTCAGAGGATCTGAAGCCGGCTCTGCCCTGACAGCACAGAGCCTGATGCGAGGCTGGAACTCACGAACTGTGAGATCATGACCTGAGCCGAAGCCGGACGCTGAACCAACTGAGCCACCCAGGCATCTATTTTAAGACTATGATGATGGGGCGCCTGGGTGGCTCAGTCGGTTGAGCGTCCGGCTTCAGCTCAGGTCATGATCTCACAGTTTGTGGGTTCGAGCCCTGCATCGGGCTCTGTGCTGACAGCTAGCTCAGAGCCTGGAGCCTGTCTTCAGATTCTGTGTCTCCCTCTCTCTCTCTGACCCTCCCCTGCTCATGCTGTCTCTCTCTCAAAAATAAATAAAAAATTAAAAACATTTTTTTAAAATTTTAAAAAAAGAAAAAAAAGAAGACTGGGATGAACCAACCACAAGTCTCCACCTCGTCAAGGCTTCCACGCTCCCACAGCAGTTTTAGTTCAATTGTGCTGCCGGTTCCACTCTGGGCAACATCAGGGAGAAAGACCCCCACCCTGATCCTCCCAGTTCCAAGGACCCTCTCCCCTGGCCCCTAACTGGAACACAGGATGAAACTCCAAGTATTACTGGAAATTCACACGAAAAGATTTCATTCCAAAAATGGGAAGTGATCAATTGTATGAAATGCAAAGTCAGAGCTAAGGTCCAAAGTGACCAGAAAGGGTTTTACCACAAACATGAGAGAAAGAAAAATGGTCAGAGTCGATCAGATAGGGGTACTGATCATTGATATAAATGAATGTGGGGAACAAGGGTAGGAGGGGATGGGATAGATAGACACTAGGACCTGGGAGTCTGAACATGAATGGCAGACACCTTTTACCCCCACCGATGTTTTAGGCTTCGCAACAGGCATTTCCAGACTGCTGCTTCCCCGGGTAAGGCCCGAGCAGCGAGACGGGGCCACGGGGCTGTGCCCCCCGAAAGCTGGGTGTGCAGAGCTCATCCGCGAGCCCCAGAGAGGACATAGCTCGGCTCACCAGCCAAGCTCTGGTTCTCCGACCCAACCGCGGCAGCCCTGGTGTGTGAGGTCAACAGAGCCCCGTGTGGCTGCGGCGGGGCGGCTCTGGAAGCACAGTCTGGTTGGATCCTAGTGCCAGCACCACGAGCTGGGAAACCCGGAGGCAGGTTACCTGTCTGCTACACGTCTCAGTGTCCACGTCTGCAAAACTAAGGGTAACGCCGGTGCCTCCCCACAGGAAGGCTGAGGACTAAATGACATAATAGTTGGGGCGCCTGGGTGGCTCAGTCTGTTCAGTGTCTTGACTTCGGCTCAGGTCATGATCTCGTGGTCTCATGATCTAGTGAGTTCCAGCCCTGCATCAGGCTCGCTGCCGTCAGTGCAGAGCTGGCTTCAGATCCTCTGTCCCCGTCTCTCTGCTCCTCCCCCACCTGTGCTCTCCCAAAAGTAAATAAGAAATGAGTAAATAAATGACAAATATGTTTGAAGACCTAAACACAGGGCACCTTGTAAGCACCCGATAAATTGTGATTACTTGCTACTTTTGCTGTTTTACATCCTGGGATTCTCGTAAGATTCTCCTGGAGGAGGGGCTGGGGGTGGGGGAGAAGAGCTCCTTCCAAGACAAGGTTTCAGAGCCACTTGTCCTGAGAGGCAGAGCTTATGAAGCATCTTAAGGGTTTTTGTTTTTAAAACCTAACCGCTGTGCAGGGCGAGAGACACCCGGGCTCGGGCTGACCCGCCGGTGACGAGGTGCCCCTGGGGCCTCCCGACGCGCTCAGCGGTGGCCCCAGACCGCTGTGCCCTGCTTCCTGGGATGCGCTGCTGTGGCGCGCCAGGGCGTCTTCATGCCAGAGTTCTGGACACCCTATATACTGCGCATTTGTGCTTTCAAGTAAGATGACCGAAAGAGAAAGGGGACTTTAAATGCTTAGTGTCCTCAGTGAAAAGCCAGTGTGTCCAGGCACGAAGGAAGAGTGTGCATGGCAACCTGGCCTGCTAGGAAGCATGACTCTGGACGTGAGTTGTGATGCACTGGTTACCTAAAGCAAAAAATCCAGGTCCGGCTAACTGTTCCTGGCGAGACGGTCAGTGAGTCAGTGTCAGAGTCCTCAGAGATTTCTGGAACGTCAAGGTGGACGTGGGGGAAGGGGAGTGTGGGAAGACATAGGTGGTCCCTGCTACAAGTGGGCCTTTCAGGCCAGTAAGGGGGCCACACCCATCGCCCTACTGGTTGGTGCTGCCTGACAGCCTGAAACCCGGGGGGAGTGACCCACCCCGAGGCAGCTGGGTTTCCTGTTTGTCTCCCTTTGAACACTTCTAGGCCATGAAGACACAGGGAGACATCATCCTTCTGCCCCTGGCCCCACTTTTCTCATTCCCGTCCAAGGACAGGAAGCAGTCAGGCGGGACCCCAGTTCCCTCATCAGATCACAAAGGCCTGGGGTTTTAGTTACAAGCAATTCCACGTTATCAGTCCAACACTCTCATCTATTTCATCTAGAACCATGGACATGAGGGACCGGTGAGGGAGAGGTCAAGGGATGATTACTGACAGGTTCCTCACCTCCCAGTCCAGAGCCCCCAGGGCCACCACCCTTAGCCAGGTCAGTAGAAGCCAGCTCACACCAGCTGTCCCCCAAGCTCTAAGTCTGGGGTCAGCGCTGCAAGGGGAGCACGGCACCCTCGGTGTGACCGAGGGGGTAAGAGGCGGCGGCACACACTCCCACACAGGTGCCTGCACCTGCCTCAGGGCCGAGCCTCACCTCCATCATCTCGAAGATGCTCTCCGGGTCCAGGCTGCCCTTCCCCACTTTCCTCATGCACGTCACGACTCCCTTGCTGGTCACGGCCACCAGCAAGCTGGCCAGGGAGCAGGCCTCCTCCTGGAGAGTAGCGTCCACTACGTGCCGGTAGCCAATCTGCAAGGTTAGGGCAGCAGACTGCACTCGTGGGTAACACGCCCCAGGGGCCCACCCTCGACAGCCTCGTGGAGGGACCAGCCAAGAACCCGCAGGACCCATTCCACATCTTATCTTAGATTCTGCTCATACGGAAAACACGTGAGCAACGTTCAGCAGCTCTACCACGGGCCACTCTGCAAGCAGAGCGACAAAAGCCGAGAAAGGAAATCCGGGGTGGGAGTGGGTTAGAGCCCTCGTTCAGAGGCCAGCCAAGTCAGAGGCCACCAGACGTCTCCATGAGAGGGGCCCAGGGAGAAACTGACGTGCGAGGCCACACGGATGTTTCACTGAGGACAAAGATGAATCACAGGGGTGCGAGCTGAGACACGTGCTCAAAAAGGAGTCAAGTGCAGACGGCTTTGGTCAGTCCCACGTTTCACTAACTGACCCCCCCAACCCCGGTTCGTGAAGTGACTTCAGTGGACTCAAACCTGACCCATACGGTCCTGTTTTTACATGAGTCCTGGGTGGAGTCAGGGACCATCTCAGCCAACACAGCCCGGTCTGCTCAGCCTTGGGCAGGGCCGGGGACACGGCAGCTGCGGCCCGGGCTTGGGCTCCACAGGTCTCGGCGCTAACGTAAAAAGCACACTTGACCCACCAGATGCCCAGGTCCTGCTCCAACCCCTCATTTCACAGATGCGGGCACTGCTGCCCACAGAGGGGACAGCGATCGCCCTTCCCCCTCCCTGTTACCACTCATCCGCACAGGCCCCGTAGAATTGAGGGGATTAAGGGAAATGTGCACACAGGGGGACACGGAGGAGCTTCGCAAACTCTGGCTACCGTTAACATGAGCGCACCCGTGCTGCCCTGAGACGCCATCAGTGAAAACAATCAAAAATACAATTAAATGAAAAGAAAAGCTGCTCAGATCGTGGCTTCAAACATAACCAAATTGTTGGATTCGGATTAAAGCTACTTCTGTATGATTTGTGAAGCTGTAACTCCTCCAATGATTAAGGAACCTTACTGGGCTGGGGTCGACGGAGACTTGCAAGGAAGTCAAAAACCACCGGATAAGACCACGTACCTTGCACAGGGTGACAATGCAGGGGACATTCTCCACACTTAGCCGGATGCAGTCATAAGGGTCATCCGAGAGTTCAATGTCCTTGGACCCCTCTTCGTCCTCTAGAACACGAACCCTTGGTATCCTAGAAGCAGAAGCACAATCAAAATCCCCACTTACAGTTAGGAAGAAAGAGAACTTCTTTTTCTTGAGATTGAGAATTGGGGTCAGAATTCCTGTGCCTCTCAAGATGAAGTCACACGCGGCTTGTACTTTGTCACTTCATCCCTACCATCCCCGACAAGGGTGCACAGGCAACGCTGCAGAGCAGTGGAAGGAGGTCTTTTTTTTTTTTTAATTTTTTTTACATTTATTTATTTTTGAGAGCCAAAGCACAGTGAGGGAGGGGCAGAGAGAATGAGACACAGAATCTGAAGCAGGCTCCAGGCTCTGAGCTGTCAGCACAGAGCCCAATGTGGGGCTTGAACTCACACCATGAGGTCATGACCAGAGCCAAAGTTGGACAACTAACTGACTGAGCCACCCAGGCGCCCCGGAAGGAGGTCTTTTTAAAAATGATGTTTGGTCAATCAGATATGCACATGGGGGGAAAAAAGGAATCTTAATCCCTACCTCATACCATATATAAAAATCCATACCAAATGGACTACAGAGATAAAGGGGAAAGCTAAAACAATAAAGCTTTTAGAAGAGAAACTAAAACCCTGAAAGTAATTTCATGACCTTGGAGTAGACAAAGATTTCTTGAACAGGACACAAAAGGGCTTACCATAACAGGAGAAAAAAAACGATAGGTTCAGTTGTGCTGAGAACTGCAAACTTCTGAAGAATTATAAAATCCGGCACACAGATTTTTATATTGTGCCGCTGATGAACAAGGCAAAGAATCTTCACCTCAAAGTGAATCCCTTCATGCTTAAATTACACAGGGTGTGAGGGACTTGTTAGTGAATGGGATGAGTTATTATGTGATGAGTTATAGGAGAGTCTTCTCGGTCTTTATCTTGTTACTTTCATGCAGGAATTCGTTTCTTAGTCAGAAACTCTTCTTTGACACTGGAGGCCTTTATATCCAAGATATTCTGAATATGTAAAATTATGTGTGCTTATGAAATACACTACAGTAAAATAATACCTTATATTTGGGTAATCCTCTAGAGTTTATTGGAATCCTTCCACATTGATTATTTCATTGAAAAAAAAAGCAATGAAATTGATAGAGTTGGACATTTGAATTGCCTGTTACTGGGTTATGTTCTTCAAAGACAGAAAAAGACAGACAAAGCCATGGTCAATGTTGTCCTCCTCTCCCCATCCTCACAGTCTAACACTAACTGACACAAGGAGGGACTCATTTACTGCCTAAGATTTAATTACTCGTTCAAGGTCACAGGCAGTAACAACTGGTGGAGCAAAGACTGAATGCAGGCCTTCGGGCCCAAGAGCAACGTGTGCTCTGCACCCCTGCTAGCATCAGCATCTGCCTACATGAAGGCAGAGAGGCTGGAAAACCAGAGAAGAATAATGTACATGTGTCCGTATAATCTCTGAAACTGACCAACCTTTCCACTTTTAACCTCTTGGCAGGTAAACAGATGACGAAGATCAAGCCTGGCTCACTAAGAACTTAGGCAAGTGCGGAGGAGTCCCTGTCCATAACACCGTCAATGTGTCCGTTTGCTCCATATTTAGATACACACTAATCCAAATTAACATCTTTAGAGCCATGGAAGTGAAGAACATGTTCCCAAAGGTACTAAGAAATGCCACTAAGGCTGATGAGAAAGCCTGAGGGCTAAGAGAACATCAATAGCTAACATTCCATTATTCTGGAAAGAGCTATTTAAGCTGGTAGAGACGCCCCAAAGCAGGGTGGGGTGTGGGGTGGGGGGTGGGGGGGTAGTCTCCAGTGTTGTCAAAAGGGATAAACCTGACCTCTTTAATTTCATTGGCCAGGGCCTCTGCACACAAGCTGCACTTATTGATGGATTATTTTTTATCTGGACTAAAGGGATATTTGGAATGGAATGATCTTCCCACGTCATGCTGTGCTCTACTTTCAGAAGCGCATGCATAATCAGCACGAAGCAGAATAAAACATTTTCTCAATGGCCCTCTGTATGTTTCAAAACTTAAAAAAATATATATACATATGAACTTGTTTGTCAAAAGACATCATTTAGAAGCTAAAAAGAGAATCCAGAATGGAGAAAAAAATTTGCAAATGTGTGTACACACACACATGTACATATAAGCTGGCATATTATGTAAAAAATTCCTACCAGACATAAAAGACAGACAACCTAACAGAAGAAAAGGCCAAAAAACTGGAACAGGACTTCATAAAAGAGGCTATTCAAGTAGTCAATAAACACATGAGAAGGTACTCAACTTAAATATTCATCAAGGAAATGCAAATTAAAACAATATGATACCAAGAGACACTCACCAGAAGGGCGGATATTAAAAAGGCAAAAAACAAAACAAAACAAAATAAAAACCACTACAAGTTGGCAAAGATACGAAGCAACCCAGGACACTTATACAACACTGGTGGGCGTCTCCGCCAGTAAAAGCACTTTAGAAAACTGTTTTGTGCTGTATCTACTAAACCAAACACGGCCATACCTTATGGTCCAAAACTCTCACCCGTACCCAACAGGAATGGGTAAATACGTCCAAGAAAAATCCAAAAATGTTCATGTTTGTAATAGCCAAGAAAACTGGAAACCGCCCAGACGCTCATCAACAGCAGAATGGATAAACCAACTGTGGCGCGGTCACAAGGCAAGAGCACGCCACAAGAGCAAACGATGACTCCAGGCCACTACACGGGTGTCTCAAAACCTAATGCTCAGTGAACGAGGCAGGCACACAAAAAAGACACACTGCGTGATTTCATTTATATCAAGTACAAAACCATTCTACCTCGCGGGTACAGTGACTGCATGGGGGAGGAGGGTGGGAGGGCTTCTGGGGGCCTGGCCACGTGGTTTCTTAAGCCGGGCGCTGGAAAATACGTTTAACCCGCAGGGTCCATTCATCTCCGCTGGGGTGAGGCAGCCAGACGGAAGAGCTGGTCCGTTCAGCTTCCCTAATGGAAAGTGTTGGTGCTTTCCCTGCTCCTCTAATAAAAGCCGTCTACGATTCCAGCCCTGCTGGCTGTCCCTACACAAGGCAACATCCACAGCAAAGAAGCTGCAGCCAGGAAATGTCCACAGAAGCTGAGGGGTCCTGCTAGGGTCTGCCCTGGCTGAAAGTCTCTGTGTCAAGGGCACCCAGGGTGGAAGTACTAAGTAATACCCTATTTGAACAAGTCAGATAATCCGTTTGAATCTGGGTCGGTTATGTTAAAAAATAAACACACACACACAGACACACACTCCTTCTGGACACTTTGGCCACAACGTAGTTCCACTGAAGGGCTACAGAAGAGCCTCTGTCTTTCTAAAGAACAGGACTGGATAAGAGGTCTTTCCGTGTCCCAGAGAGCCTATGCTTCACACATTCCTTGCCACCTGGAGGGTGTTCTTGTTCTGGGGACGAGACTCCTGGCTACATCCAGGACAGGTGTCCTCCCCAACCTGAGCAGCTGGGTTTTAACATCCTGGCGCACAGCCTGCCCAACACTTATCCCCCACAGCCTGACAGCCTCGAGCCTCGTCTGGTTCTACTCTCTCTTTTTGCCCTGGTGCCCGTGGAAAACCAGCTGGCAGATGGGGAGTGCTTTCTGAAGCTCAAGGTCCGACAGACGGCCGCTTCCCTTCTTCTCCGATAGAGACCGAGCACAGGCTGCTACAAATGGAATTGGTGCTCGGGCCCCACAGTGGCCACAAGTGCCTGGCCTGCCTCCTGACTGGTCTTGGCCAGGAGTCCAATGGCACGGCTCAGGGTGGTGGTGGGGGGGGGTCTCTACAGCTTTCATTCTCACCAAATACTCCATCCTGCAATGTCTCATCTAAATTTATCTAACTTTGCTTTTTGTTATCATTTGAATTACTCCGGTAGTCTAAATTCATCATAGAAAACCTCTAAAATACAGATGAATGTTAAGTCGCCTATAACAGGAGCCCTGGAAAAGAATCACAATGACCATTTTGGGACATATCTATCTATCTACCAATATCCAGACATATTAAATATAACAGTTACCAAAAGCATCTATCTATAGATAGATATCCAGACATGTTAAATAGAAAAGTTACCAAAAGTAACAATTAACAAAACAAACGAGACGAGAGGCCTGTTTAGTGACTGGCTTTCCGTGCAGGATTTCCATCCCCTGTGTTGGGACACTCAGTTGTTCCCAAGTGCTCACCACTACAAAGAGGCTGTGATGAACATCCTAGAATAATACCCTTGTTTACTTTTCCAATTAACTCCTTCGACTAGAACCCTAGAGGCCTCAGGGCCTCGTTTTCTAAACGCCAGGATCCTCCATCCCTCGGGGCAGGCTCTCTCGTGGCACGAACGTCACCACCCATGTGCTTATTCTGGAATGCTGCGAACTTTCCTCAAAGAAGCTGGCGCGTGCAAGGGGAGAAGGTGACAGGATCAAACGGTCAGAGGAAACGCCGACCCCAGGAAGGCCGCGGCCCTTGCCGCTCAGCGGGCCGGGGAGCCGAGCCATGGCGGCGTGCCCGCTTCCTGCTCTTCCACCTGAGAGCAGGCCGCTGCCCTGCGTCCAGAGCATCCAGGCGTCCGACCGGGGAATGAGCGAGCCCCCGCTCTGCGTCAGGAATTGCTCCTGGTGCTGGGGGCGCAGCAGGGCGCACCCCCAGGTTCTTTACCCAGTAACAGCATTTGACTGTTGACCTCTGGTTGGCTTCCACTCTTTGTTTCTCTGTGGTTTTCTAACATCTTTCTACATGGGACATGGTTACTTATGAAAATAAGAATAGAAAAAACAAATACAGAAATATATGCATATGTTTAGTTTTATCTTGCGAAATCCAGAGCTTACCATTAAAGGCTGCCATTTTTCGTGCTAAAGCCCCTTGATCCCCTCCCCTGGGAGCTCTGTAAGGAGTGTGCCGAGTGTCCCATCACAAGCGTCCGCACGGGTTCTCTGCAGGCCTACGGGCTTGTTTCCAGGAAGACTCACCTGGTATTGAAGAGCGCAGCCTTCACAGCGATGGAGATGGTGTCGAACAGATTCCCGCCGCATTCCAGCAGCTAAGGGAGGCAGGGAGCGGGGCGGGAAGGAAAAGCAAGGGTCATTTCTTGCTCTAAGTATCATCCCAATTAAAAGACAGTGGTTCCTAAGAAACACTGAATGAGTGTTTACAAAATAAAGAAAGGAACAAGCAGCTGCTCTCCTGGCTGACACTCCGGGCGTCACCCTAACTGCAAGAAGCACCTTGGGGGCTGTGCTGGCCTGGGCCCCACGGGTGAGGCCACCGCCAGCCCTGGCTTGTGGTAGGTCTCCTCTCACCGGTCCCCCAGCCAGCTGGGTCTGCACTCAAAGAGGGAACGATCCCCTTCACTCATCCCAAATGGCTCCTGACTGCACTGCAAGTGTGACTTTCCTCTGTGTTGCCATCCACCTGGCCTCCAAACCCACACAGCACGGAGAATTGCAGCTGCCAGGGTCACGGTTACTGGCGTGGGTACCTCCTGTATGTAATTACCGACACACCGCTGATGCTCAAACATGGAACAAACAAACGCTCCAGGCTGCACTTTAAGTGTAATGAAAACTAGGTTTTTGCCCATTGACCACCCCCACGTGCGCTCAGTCAGCAGGACGGGTTCAAGCACAGTACTACGTGGAAGGCGACACATCTTTCTGGTCTCATTTCAGGGACGTCCTGGCCTGAGGTTATGGAATAAAGTCAACTGGGCTGCCCCAAGCAAAGAAGTGGAAGTCACTTGTAGAAAGAAAAGTCACATATTTCCAGGTATTTTTTTTAGAGTCTGTCTCCCCTTCATCTGAACTAAGGACTCCCGAGGGCTGGACCCTGTCAGGTTTGTCTGTTCCCTTCTCCTCAGGGCCCAGCAGAAGGGCTGCTGGGAAGAAAGAGCCTGGTGATCACCTACCGGAGGCAGGCGGGCCCTGAGCCTGGGCCTTCCCAGCTCAGCTCAGAACCCGGCCGTTTCCTTCACAGCTTCAGCCGCGCCCAGGGCAATCTCTAACTCCGCTTTAAGCTTTCACCTCCCGTGCAGACACCGCCCTTCCCACGATGCCGTATAACTGCTGCTCACTAAACTATGACCTGCGCCCCCCGCCCCCCAGGCCTGCACCACTGCCTGGCGTTGTCACTGCAGCCTATTCGCCTAGCAAATGACTAGCCCCTTTCTGCGCTGGCTCAGACGCGCTGCGCTGCCGCACAGCTAAGAGCTGGGCTCCTGAGTCAGCCGGTCTGCTAGGATCCCGTGCTCACCAGTAGCGGGGCGCTACCTGAGCTCTCTGTGCCTCCGGAAGGGCAAAAATCACAGCTATGTCTCGGAGTTGTCACAAAGACGGAATGAGTTAATATTTGTAAAGCCCCCAGAAGTGTGTCGAGCACGCAGGAAGCGTTTGCTAAGTGCTTCCAACGATGACCAGTTTGCTCCTTTGTTTCCCCATGGCCGTCCTCACAGCCTAGGATGCGGGCCCAGCAGTGACGACAGCTCAGGTCCCTGAGCCTGGTGGGAGCTTATGAAAACTGCAGGGTGAGGGGCACCTGGGCGGCTCGGTCGTTAAGCGGCCTACTCTTGATTTCTGCTCAGGTCATGATCTCACAGTTCATGGAATCAAGTCCTGCATGGGGCTCCGTGCTGGCAGGGTGGAGCCTGCTTGGGATTCTTTCTCTCTCTGCCCCTCCCCAGCTCCTGCTCTCCCTCAAAATGGATGAACATACTTTAAAAAAATTTTTTTAAAGAAAGAAAAATGCACGGGGCACCTGGGTGGCTCAGTCGGTTGAGCATCCGACTTCGGCTCGGGTCATGATCTTACAGTTCGTGGGTTCGAGCCCCACATCGGGCTCTGTGCTGACAGCTCAGAGTCTGGAGCCTGCTTCCGATTCTGTGTGTCCCTCTCTCTCTGCCCCTCCCCTGCTCATGATCTGTCTCTCTCTGTCTCTCAAAAATAAATAAATGTTAAAAAAAAAATTTTTTTTTAAAAAGAAAGAAAAATGCAGGGTGAGACCCTGGCATGTGCACTTGACTCTAGTCTCCAGGTGGCCCTGGTGATCAGCCTGGGCTGAAGGCCGCCGTTTCACACGCTGCTCTTCCACAGGATCTGCTTCACGCAGAGGAAGTGCTAGTGAAATGCTGATGTCTGCCCTAGCAGCCATGGTGCCTCCCAGCTGAGAAGGACCTGGAGAGCAGGTCACCCACCGTTATTTGGCAAATGGGGACACAGAAGCCCTCTCACTTGTGGCACAGTGGCCTGACACAGCATCCTGGCTTAGCAACAAGAGACGAAATCAAGAGGGCACAGTGCTAGACCCTATCTGCTGAGGGCCCCCCGAAAGGGCAGGCACCCATCAGCCTCCCCTCCCCCATGGATGTGAAGGATGAACAGCTCCAGGCTCAGGTCCGCCTGCCCAGGCTCCTCACCCCGCGCCACACGGTAAGCCACGCAGGGCGCTGTGGGGCTGACGCTCCTCTCTGCCGCTTGCTGGCCATGTGTCTTCTGGGATTCAGTTTCCCCGCCAGGAAAGCAAAGTCACGCTTCTCTATTGGGAGGTCGTGAGGATTAAATGAGGTCACATCTTTACCATTCCTGGCACACAACAGGGGCTCAAAGGCCCTACCTTCCTCTCTTGCTGCCAAGCAGCTGCGGCCTAGCAAGAATCTTTCTGCTAAACACTGTGGTACAGCCAGGAGGCGGGGAGAGTGGGCGCAATACGAAGACCCAAAGCAGCCTGGCCGGGTGTGTGAACAGGCCCAGGCAAGCTAGGAGAGAATGGGAGGTGCGGGACGTCTAGCGTTACAGAGAGCCTGGACTGTGGTCCCGGTGCAGGGCATGGGGGTCCACCCTCTCTAGGGCGAAAACCCCTCCTGGGGCAGAGGTGCGGAAGGAGCAGAACTGGAGAAGAGGGCACCCGGTCACGAGCACACCTTCCCCTCTCAGGTGCACAGACTCTAGAATGCTTCTTTCAGGGGAAGAGCACAACTTATGCTGCTGACCTTCTGGGAATGAGGGGTTTCTTTTCTTTTTCTTTTCTTCTCTTCTTATTTATTTATTGTTGAGAGAGAGAGAGAGTGCAACCATGGGAGAGGCAGAGAGAGGAGGACAGAGAATCCAAAGCAGGTTCCAGGCTCCGAGCTGTCAGCACAGAGCCCCACACAGAGCTCGAACTCATAAACTGTGAGATCATGACCTGAGCTGAAATCAGACACTTAACTGATTGAGCCAGAGGGGTTTCCTTTCCCAAGGCAAACCTGCAAAACAGTAATACTGCTAGGAAGCACAAGTAGAAAACATGGGTCCCCAAGAAACACCAGCTCCTCCCGGACTTCCCCTCAACCCTCCCCTCAGACACACGGGCCTGGCGCCTCCCGGCACCACCCGGCCAGCTGCCAGGTGCTGCGCTCGCTCCCCCATCCCCCCTGCCCTCCCCATGCCCAGAGCCACGGACCACATGCCAGCCACTCCCGGGACTCATCATAAGACCTCGTGACGGTCTCCCCATCAAAGGTCACCTGCATAGCGTCAGTGTGACAAAGTCCTCACAGCTCTCCCACTCGGAGTCAAAACCGGGCCACTGAAGAAGTGCGAAGAGGAAAGAAGAGTGAAGCGTCCAGGAAGGTACATTTCTACTCATACAGTAACCTAACTGAGGTAAAAGGCAGAACACCGGAAACAGGGGGATCATCTGACTGTAATGGGTTTCGAGCAAATGCACCTTCAGTAAAGGCATGAAAACATGCGAAGTTGCCCAGCGAATATCTGGTGGAAAGACGGGCTCTGCCTGAGGACTCTCCGGACCAGTGGGTAAAAATAAATCGAGAATCGTTCGCTTTTGCAAGCCCAGTGATAAGACTGGATTTCCACTATCTTGCTTCAAACACGGACTGGGTGTATTCCGTGCATCCTCAGATGTGAGAGAAAACAAAAACCCCATCTCCACCTCACATGCACGAGGCACATCCCCCCCCTACCGAGGCTGAAGGCAAACACTCGCTTTCACAGAAGCGGAACCCTCTCCAGACGCAATTACGTGACGGACACAAATGGATCTGCCTCGTTAATAACCGAATTTCAAAAACTGCTTTCCTAATTCATTCAAGACTTTTCTGAGGATGACGAGATTTCAAAAGTTCATGTCTCATTTCCAAAAATAAACAGAGCCTGGAGAAAAAACATGAGAGAAGAGAACCAAACGCGAGGATTCTTAAAAGGAAAGGCCTGCAGGTGCTCCATCCATTATCAAATTGATTTAAACGTACCCAGAAAGCCCCACCCTGTTTCAGGCAGGGCCAACATCTAGAGACAGCCAGGCTGCCCCTCGTCAGAAGTTCCCTCCCAGGCCACAGAATGTGCTTTATCCTTAGATCCATTAAAGAATCTGTGTGGTTAATGGATTCGCCTTGTGACCCCGATCTGAAGGGGAAGATGCAGTCACTAATCTCTAGGTTCATAACCTTTATCTAAAAGGAAGAAAACAGACCCAACAAGAGCCTGCCTTACACGAACAAGCACAGGGCACAATTAATCGCAGCTGCATGAGAAGGTACCGTCCAGGGGCCAAAACCAGGCTGAGGAACATCCGGGAGGGAAAACACGGGCAAGGAAACGGGAGGCCGGACTAGAGAGGCTCCTGTGGGAGCAGAATCGGGGCAGAAGGATGCAGGGTGTCAGGGTCCTCCCGGGGAGGCGAGGAACACACTGTGCGCAGGCTACAGGCTCCTTTCCAGGGGGGATGGCTCAGTGAGGTCAAGAGCAGGCACTGGCATTAAAGAGACTCAGCTTTGAGCCCCAACACCACTGCTCACAGGCTGAGACCTCTTGCACTCGGTCACTTTACCTCCCGGAGCCTCAGTTCCCTCGCCTGTAAATGGGCCAAACAGTAGTGCCCGCTCGCTGAAGTCATAAGGGCTAAATGAAAATGCACAGACAGAGCTCATCCCCACTCTACGTACAAGAGTCCGCCACCCTGCCTAATTTCTGCCCAAAACCTCCGTCTGGTACCACCTAGAAAGCATCTCTTGTTCTTTTCTTCTTCCCTGACGAGCTCGGTGGATAATTTTAGGATTGTGATCTTACCGTAGGATGGTATTATATGCACCCTATGATATATATATATTGTATTTAATTTAAAGAACTCATTACAGGGGCGCCTGGGTAGCTCACTCTGTTAAGCGCCCGACTGTGGATCTCGGCTCAGGTCGTAATCTCATGGTTTGTGGGTTTGAGCCCCGTGTCCGGCTCTGTGCTGACATCATGGGACCTGCTTGAGATTCTCTCTCTCCCTGTTCCTTCCCCAACTGCATGCACATGCATGCTCTCTCTCTCTCTGTCTCAAAATAAATTAATAAGTAAAGTTTAAAAAATGACAAAAAAATAAAAATCATTATAGGACATCATTCTTTTTCCATCTAATCTCACCCTGGGAGTTGGAAGCATCCACTTGAAGAGGGAAAAAGCACAGGAGGGAAAGTAGGCCAAGCAGTCTCCGCCAGAAGCAGAGCGCGCGGCCGGCTCAGCAACATGACACGTACCAGCACGTCCACGTAGAGGACCCAGCAGTGCTCCCGGGGACTGATGCAGAGGGCCTTCAGGTCAACGCTGCTCTTATTGTTAAATATCCGGTACAGGGTGTTAGCAATCTCCGTGCCAAGGTCATCACCTCCTCGACCTTCAAATTCAGGGGTAGCGTTGGCTGAACTACACAGAAGGGCAACAGAAAAGCTGAGTGAGTCTTCTCAGAGACAAAGAGCAGAGGCGCACGGCTTTGTTCCGGTTTCCCTGTGGAATGCTGGACGGGCCAGCGCCTGTGCAAGGGAAGTCACGGAAGCGAGGGGGGATGGCACCTGCCACTCTTCCAGCCTCCAGACACACGCAATGAGCCAGACTGGCACCATGCCTGGATCTGTCACTGTGTGTAACGGAGGTCTCCCCTTCTCGCCCCTCCCCCAACTTCTAATAGAAGCCATCTTTATCCAAAGAGAAACAAGAGAACAAGAGTAAAGTGAACTTTGGCCAGTAATAATTAATTCTCTTATCTTGACAGAATACTTTTCTCGGGCAGGCCCAGGAGGCCAGGAAGCCTAGAGAGGTAAGCAGTACCAGACTGGAGGGGCCTCCTTACGTATACCATCTCCAGTTTTCATTTTTTTTAATGTTTTATTTATTTTTGATACAGAGAGAGACAGAGCATGAGAGGGGGAGGAGCAGAGAGAGAAGGAGACACAGAACCGGAAGCAGGCTCCAGGCTCTGAGCTAGCTGCCAGCACATAGCCTGACGCGGGGCTCAAACCCATGAATGTGAGATCTGACCTGAGCCGAAGTCGGAGGCTTAACCGACTGAGCCACCCAGGCTCCCCTCGAGTTTTCATTTAAAATCCACCATGAGGGGCACCTGGGTGGTTCAGTTGTTAAGTGTCCAATTTCAACTCAGGTCATGATCTCACAGTCTGAGCCCTGGGTTGGGCTCTGGGATGACAGCTCAGAGCCTGGAACCTGCTTCAGATTCCGTGTCTCCCTCTCTCTGCCCCTCCCCAGCTCGTGGTCTGTGTCTCTCTCTCAATATAAAGAAACATTTAAAAATTTTTAAAAATATAAACATTAAAAATTTTTTAAATTTTCTTAAAATGCACCACAAAACTTTCAAAAACAAAAACCACAACCTAAGTACAATGACCTTCCTAGAATGATTTAGAAGATACATATGATGGTGTGCCAATTATATCACAAACTAGATTATCACTGTACTGAACAGCAGGAAAAAGAAATGAGAAAGACTGCCAGCTGACTAAATATTAGAATATCCCTTTTATTTTATTTGCTATTTTTTCAAGAGAAAAAATCTTTTCCATTTTGGCCTCCTGAATCTTATGCCCAATTACCTCAACAAAGAATAAACAGGCATCAATATTTGCTGTCCTAAGCATTATTCAAAAGTATTTTGGGGCGTGCCTGGGTGGCTCAGTCACTTAAGATTCTGACTTTGGGGGGCGCCTGCGCTCAGTCATTTGAGCCTCTGACTTCGTCTCAGGTCATGATCTCACGGTTTGCGGGTTCAAGCCCCGCGTCGGGCTGTGTGCTGACAGCTCAGAGCCTGGAGGCGGCTTCAGATTCTGTGTCTCCCTCTCTCTCTCTGACCCTCCCCTGCTCAAGTTGTCTCTCTCTCTCTCTCTCTCTCAAAAATAAATAAAACATTAAAAAATTAAAAAAAAAAAAGAAGACTCTGACTTTGGCTCAGGTCATAATCTCAAGGTTGTTGAGTTTGAGCCCTGCATCAGGTTCTCTGCTGTCAGCACACAGAGCCCTCTTGTTCTCTCTCTCAAAATAAATAAATAAACTTAAAGAAAAAAAAAAAGTATTTTGAGGGGGGACGTACCTGGGTGACTCAGTCAGTTAAACATCTGACTCTTGATTTTCGCTCAGGTCATGATTTTGCGGTTCACGGGATTGAGCCTTGTGTCAGGCTCTGTGCTGACAGCTTGGAGGCTGCTTGGGATTCTCTAATTCCCTCTTCACCCCTCCCCACTTACACATGCATGCATGCATTCTCTCTAAATAAATACATAAGTAATACATAAATACAAAAATAAATAAAAAAACATTTATGAAGTTTTTTAAGATTTTATTTTTAAGCAATCTCTACACCCAACACAGGGCTCGAACTCACGACACCAAGGTCAAGAGTCTCACCCTCCACCGACTGAGCCAGCCAGGCAAAAGTATTTAGCCTATTGTGTATAACCTATTATGCAAAAGCATTTAACAGGAAATTTCTGAGGGTTTTGGCTCAATAAAAACAAACTCTCAATACATCATATGCATCTGTGAGGTAAGTAACCATTCTAATAATCAGTTTGCTGTAATGAAGAGTCCAGAAAAGTGACAAACCAGCGGTTTCAGTACAGTCTCTACAAAATCATGTATTGAAGCTTTCTGGTCCATGCTCTCCTCCAACTAGAAGGTATGAGTTCTACACGAGGCACTGGAGACGGAGAAACTGAGCAAGGCGGATGGATGCAGGCCCCAAGTCGGCAATTCCACAAAGTCGGGGAGCTTCATGATGGGGGCCAAACAGCAGTGGTAGGGCTGGGGTGGATGCCCACCAGTGCTGGGCCCACAGGAGGCCTCAAACCGGAAGGTGAGCAGAAGTGGGTCAGGCTCAAGACAGGCAGGCGGATTCCACGCAAAGCAAAACCCACGCGAAGGCTCAAGGCTGTGCCTACCCCACCTGTGGAATGCTAAAAATCTCACCTACTGTATTTAAACATCGCTTTTGTCTAGACCATTCTCATACAGGTGTAAGGACCCCTAAAACAATCAGAATGTCTCACTGTATAACTTTGCTCCTCTAACTATGTCGTCTTCCCTTACCTCTATGAGCCAGCAGAGCCTGAATTTAAAATCCCCCAGAGAAACTTCATGACCACCACGGCAGCCTCGCTGCTCCCTCACTGCCTCTGCTGGACCCAGGCACTGAGCCATGAAAAGCAGCTCATTTGTGGTGAAATAATCAAGTTACCAAGGACCAACTTAATAATTCTGCACAGCCAGCAAAACAAAAGCTGTTTCTAATTTACAGACTCATCAATATCACAATCTATCTTTTAAGTGTTTAAAAACACATCTCTATAGACCTGAGTAAACAAATCCAGTCAGGAGGTGCTAATGCTTAAAATGTGTCCCTCTTCCTGACTGCAGTGGGCCACGCCTTCCTGGCTGTGACTAATTAATTACTCAGGGAGGGATGCAATCTCTCTTCTACAGCCCAGAGGGCTGGCTTACAGAACTTCCCGGGTCCAACTGGCTAAATTCATCTCCCCATAAGACCACGCCCCACTGTTGTTCTGTTTTGTTTTGTTTCTTGACATTGAGTGAGTTTTAACTGGGAATTTTTCCTATTTTAAAAGGTTTTTTTTAAACACATTATACTCCCGGCACAGCGGCTAACCAGGCGGAGAGGAAGGTTCAGAGGCTCATGAGACCATGAAAAGCTCCTGCGTCTGGAGGGTGCCCGGGCCCCCGGAGTGACCCTGGGGAGGAGGCTGAGAAAATGGAAGGGAATTGTCGGGGGCCGGGCGCTGGGGCTCGGTAACTTCAGGTAACACAGGAAAAGCAAGAGACCCCATATTCTACCAAAGGGTGAAGGGCAGGGCTGGGGAAGAGGACTGAGGGTCCCCCCTCATCACTAGGGGTGCTCCTAGCACAAGGACACTTCCTAGAAGAGGTGGACGGAGACGCAGACCATTTCAGAGGACGAGAAGCCGAATGCCCGCAGGGGCAGCCGAAGAGCATCTGAAGAGCAACCTGTGATCAGTGACCCGTGAGGGAGACTGTGACCAACTTTCCAGCCACTCCAGGGGCACCTGACTCACCTCTGAAAACAAACTCTGCTGGTGAAACAAGAAGCTCACAAGCGGGGTCTGGCTACGGGAGGACGTGGGCAGACCCTCTCATGACACAAGGAGGAAAACTGCAACAGCTCTTCTGAATGTTTACTATGTGCTAGAAACCACCCTTAGCACGTTAGAGGGGCCAGCGCAGTCAGTCCTCACAAAACCCTGCTGTTTCCAACCCCATTCTAGAGAAAACGACACGGAGTCCCAGAAGGGTTACATAATTTGTCCAGGCTCACACAACGAGGCAGTGGGAGCGAGGCCTCCCAGCCAGGCAGCCCGGCCCTCATCTGCGAGGCGGCACCGGACTCTCGCTGAACGTGGAATTCGGCACGCCTGGCTCGTAGCCTAACGTGAGTCAAAGTAATGAATGGATGCTCTGGTCTTGGGATTTATTGCTAGACCACAAATACTGGAGTCAAGGAATGCAGACCAAAGGAGTCCTAAACAAAAAGCTTCTCTACTAAGTGCAAAGCTTAAAAAGAGAGGAAGAGAGCACACAGGCGGTAATCCTGGCCCCAGCTCAGGGGGCATCACAATACATTCTTTCAGCAGGGGAGCGTACGCTCAGGGTTTGGGGCACAAAACCAAGTGCTTTCTATATTCACAATTGCCAAAAACAATTCAGATCCTTCTGAAAGTATGACTGAGGCCCTCTTCCAGGACTGTTGGGAAATTGCTTGCTGAGCCAATAAACTAATACAACTCCTGGGAACGCTACCCCGCCCAGGTCTCCACCCCTCCTGACTCATCACCTCTCCTCTGCTCCTCCTGCTTGGCACATCCCTGGTTTAACTGGGGTAGAGTGAGATCAAGGCCATGTCTACCTGAGACAGAACTTCGGACACTAGCCCATTGTTTCCCCTGTGATCCATCTAGCCTGCAAATCCACAGAGTCTCACAGCCAGATCAGGCCAGGACCATGATAGAAACAGTGATTTAGCAGGTCCGCAGGGCAGGGCTAGCTCTGGGCCTTACCCTGCAGGAGTCAGTCAAGTGGCCCTGCGGCAGGTCCCAACGCCTCCCATTCCCGTGTGAACGCGTGCTCGTTTCTGAGCCCGCAGAAGCTGCCGTATGAGTGGGGACGGGAACAGCAGCACATTTTGAGCTGTTCACTGTAAGTTTCTGGGAGAGTTATCAGTTCTGGAGACTTTCAGAGTAGAGCTAGCTTCAAATGAGTTCTGCAGGTTGCCTGTCTGCTTTGTCCCCCGGCCACCCCAGTCCACCAGGCACAAACAGGGGCCCCCTCACGCAGCACTAAGCACTGAGGAGCAGAGATCAAGTGGCTCCTTCCACCAACTCAGGGCTTAACGCTTCTGGTTCAATATTAGTGACAAACACGAGTGATCACATCGAAAAGTAGTTAAGATCCCACTGGGAAGTGGCAAGTGTTGAGTACACCGAAATGTCTATGAATGAAACATGCTCTCCTCAGCTCCCTCAGTGAAAAACCGAAGCCGCTGGGGGAAGCTAAACCACGCTTCCTAACCCTCATCAACATGGTGCCAGAGCAGAGACTAGACAGACCGCCACCTAGTGGTAGTGACACACCAGCTCACTCCACTCTCACCCTCCTCCCGGCTTCAGCTAGAAACCACCTTTCCCAAAGTTTCAAAGTTCTTACTTAAAACAGCCTGGCCTCAGGTTACGACTAACAAACCAAGGGCAGGAGACGGGAGTTAGAAGGTTGGCGTTTGCTCCCAGTTCTGGTGAGTGTGCTGCCAGGCATCCCTGGGCCAGTGCTCAGGAACCCCAAGGCTTTACTGCTCCACGGGGATGGGGATCAGGACCAGTACAGCTGAGTACCCCCTCCGAAGGGAAGCATCCCCAAGACACAGGGAAAATGATGGGGTGGAAGGCCACATCTACCTCAGGTGCCATGCACTGTTCCACGCGGACAAAACCGGAGTAGACGAGTTAGTGGGAAAGCAGTCAGCTCTCTAATCACCCTGGAAGGTGCTGGTAAGTCAAGCTGGGCTCACACTGACAGCCCCGCCCTGCCCTGGGTGGGTAACTCCTCGGCTTCAGCCTGGGGATGGGCTAGTGCCTTGGCCTCTCCTGCAAAAGGGGTTGATGGGCAAAACCCTTAGTGCGGGGCACATCCACATTCGTAGTCACTGGATGGGAATAAAGGCGTTTGTTTGTTTATGCAATTAAGAGCTGTTCTTTGGGACACCTGGGGGCGGGGGCTCAGTGGGTTAAGTATCCGACTTCAGCTCAGGTCATGATCTCACGGCTCATGAGTTCAAGCCCCATGTTGGACTCTGTGCTGACAGCTCAGAGCCTGGAGCCTGCTTTGGATTCTATGTCTCCCTCTCTCTCTGCCCCTCCCCTGCTGGCACACACTCTCTCTCTCTCTCTCTCTCTCTGCCCCTCCCGGGCTGGCACTCTGTCTCTGTCTCTCTGTCTCTCTCAAAAATAAACATTAAGGAAAAAAAGGTTGCTCTTTGAAGACTCAGATGAGGTTTCAATAAAGGTGGCAGTCCACAATGCTTGGTAAATCATCTCCCTTCTCCGTAAAAATACGAGGTTTTGTGAATTTCTCATGGTGATTCCATCACAGTCACTGAGCCGCTTAAAGACACAAAAGTGTGTCACTTGAGACTCTCCATCTTGAAAGAGTCAAGGAGAACTCCCTGGGAGGCTCTTCTGGGCCTGGTGAGGGTCTCCTGAGACTTACAAGGGGAGAGAAGAGAGGAACTGGCCGTGCTCAGCCGGGATGGGGAAGCCACTCCTGGAAGCCGGGTCTTGGGAAAAGGCAGCTCCCAGCCCCATCCTGCCCGGAGCCTCCCTCCCTTCACAGCTGGGACAAGAGCAGCAGGCTCACCCAGAGTCATGTTCAGACACGGAGCCACAATGAAATGTGTCCTCCACACCTAGCATCTGAGGGCAACACCTTCCCTTCGGTGTGGCCGGCTGACTGCCTGTGGTCTGCCTAAGATGAAGGAGGCAGAAGACAGGGAGGAGGAAGCGAAGCAGAGCAAGTTGCAGTTCCCCACACACGGTGCCTGCTCCTCAGTGACTGTTTACGACACTTAATCAGGCAGGTCAAGGCCAGGAGAGACATTTTTCTTTTTCTTTTTAATTTTTTTTAATCTTTATTTACTTTTTGAGAGATAGAGCATGAGCGTGAGCAAGGGAATGGCAGAGAGAGAGAGAGAGAGAGAGAGAGAGAGAGAGAGAGAGAGAGAGACACACAGAATCTGAAACAGGCACCAGGCTCCAAGCTGTCAGCACAGAGCCTGACGCGGGGCTCGAACCGAACCACAGGTCCATGATCTGAGCCGAAGTCGGATGCTTAACCAACTGAGCCCCCAGGCGTCCCAGGAGAGACCTTTTTCTCCCACCAAAAGCAAAGGGATCAGCCAGAGACCCGAACAGGGTCACCACCATCCATGGCAGCTTAAAGGATGAGCCAACCCACCGGACGACTCACTGGCGAAGGCAGCCGGGTCCAACCAGAAGAGGAGACGGCTCGGGTGTGTGTGGGGGGCTGTCTTTCAGGAATGGGCTGGAAGGAACAATGGCCAGAAAGCTGAACACAGATATGTTCTCAGAACTCTGAGCACAACACCCCTGGGAAGCTGGCTTCTGCGGGCTGCACGATGTAGTAACCAGTCAAGACTCAGGGTTGGAGAGGCCTGAGCTGGTACTACTGTGGTAGGGACCCCTTGTTAAGGAGAAAAAGGAGAGAAGACTTCAAGGGCACCTGGATGTGCGCCCAGGTGCCTACAGTTCCCATGACCTTGTAGACTGAGACAACTCAATTAGACTGCATGTGTTTGTGTGTTACCATGTATGGGAGACAGAGAAATAGAAAACGTATAAAAAAACTACGCCATGTGATGCGGGCGCTCAGTTCTTTGGGTACAAACCCAACTGAGCAGTGCCGGCACGAATAAAAGTTGCTTCCTGGAAAGAAAAAGCCTCGGTGACACGACTCTCTGTGCGAGAAGCCTGCAACACTACCGGCTCTGGGACCCCGGGGGTTCGCTTACCCTCTCTCAACAAGGGTGGTCGTCTCTGTCACAGGAATGTCATGAGGACAAACTTCTGAGTTTGGAAGAAGACCAGACGACTCTAACTCACCTTGTAAACGGAGGTTGGCATCTATGCTGAAAAGGCAGACACAGTGGGCCCAAGGCTGCTATCTTTCAAAGGGCCTGCTTGACAGGTGGGCCCTCGGCTGGCATCTGGGAACTTGACTCTCAGAGAGCTCCCAGTCAACAGTGAACTGTGGTCTGCTGTGCCTGGACTATTTGTGCAAATAATATGATCGAGTGACTACCTGCTTTCCTTCCAGGATTCGGGAACTTTGGTATATGTTAAGCAGAGGGTGCCCATGTGACCAGCCCCAGTGAAAATCTTGGGGGCCGAGTCTATAATGGGCTTTCGTGGGCAGAATCATCACACACGTCGCCACATTTCCGATGCTATAATAAATCTCAGCCGTGAGTACAGCTATATGCTAAGTCTTTGGGGTCCTTCCAGCAAATCTCCAAATATGGGGGTGGTCTTGGGGACTCCAATACAGAGCCGATATTATATACCTGCACCCAACATGAGCTAATAGAGAGCCTCCCCCACCTTGAGAAAGCCTGCCGTCACCACCTAGTTAGACGCGACGTTACAGACAGATGGGACTGTGCCAGCAGCCCAGGTTTCAAAAGCCCGGGGCCAGAGAAAGGGGAGGCAGCAGGGGGGAGGAAGAACACGCACGGAAAGCCCACAGGGAGCCAGTCATGGTGCTGGCACTCACTCTGCCTTAGTTCATTCCTTCATCATCATAACAGTACTATTACCCCTGTTGTTTAGATAAAGAAACCTAGGCACAGAGACACTAAGTAACTAGCCTGAGATCACACAGCTGGCTGCAGAGGCAGCGGAGGCCCTGCTCTCCCCAGCAGCCACGCTGCCTGCCTAGCTGCCACTCCCTCCATCTGTCAGGTGACCTGGCCAGCCCTCGTCCCTGCTCTGCCAAGCAAGTCATGAAAAGTTTTCTGCAAAACTAGAGCAGGAGGAGACATAAGACATTTCGGACCAAATGATCCTTCTTTATCTATGTTTGAATTTCTCAAAGCACTGTGACGCCCACTATTTCACTGGAATCTGATCACAACCCTGTGCTGCGATGCCCTCCTTTCTCTGACAGGGACAAGGCTGGCACGGGCCAGTGACTAGGACGAGGGCAGGACTTGAGCCAAGGCCTTCTGCACATCCCAGTGCCTGGTGCACAGGAGAAGCGCAGGAAATACCTCTGGCCGTGGGGTGGTGACAGAACACAACATAAAAGTGGGCTCAAAGGAAACCAGAGGCCCAGGCTCCGAATCATCTAACTTACTGACTGACTGACTGACTTTCTTTCTCCCTCCCTCTCTCTCTCTCTCTTTCTTTCCTTTATTTATTTATTTATGGAAGGGTGAACCTACAAGTGGGGGGGCGACAGAGGGAGATAGAGAGAGAATCTTAAGCAGGTTCCACACTCAGCAAGGAGCCTAAGGCGGGACTTGATCTCATGACTGTGAGATCATGTCCTGAACTAAAGTCAAGAGCTGGACGCCTAACCACCTGAGCCACCCAGGCACCCCTCCAAATCTTTTAAATCGTTTTTCTTTAGAGGTGCCTGGGTCGCTCAGTTGGTTAAGCATCTGACTTCGGCTCAGGTCATGATCTCGCAGTTTGTGGGTTCGGATTCTGTCTTCGGATTCTGTGTCTCCCTCTCTCTCTGACCGTCCTCTGCTCCCTATCTCTCTCAAAAATAAATTAAAAACACAAAAAAACACATGCGTGGTACTGACCAGTCAACGAAGAACTCCAAGTAACCTTCATTTGGTTTCTCCAGCTTCGGCGTCCCCATTTCTGCTTTCACTCCCACCAAGATGTCTGTGTGACCCTGCAGACGCGTGCAAGATCAGTCCTCATTCAGGGCAGGTGGCCAGATACCCGACCGCCTCCTCCCTCTCCCAGACTGTGCCTCCGGGGGACTCCTTTAGGAGCAGAGCAGAGGAGCGTGAAGTGAAAAGGTAAAGGGTCCTTCAGATCTAGACAGACACCCTCCCAGAATTTGGCTTGGGTCCTGGATTCATCCCAGAAATATACATGCTCCAAAGCCCTGAGGGGCCCGCAGCTGGTCCCCTAGGACCTGCCCATCCTCCCCCTGGGCACTGACTGTGGCCGTGGTACTCACCAGCTTGACCCTGGCGGACCCGCTGGTGTTGGACACCACGTCGGTTTCCACTTCGACACATCGGTAGTCCTCGCAGCCACGGCCATCCACGCGCAGGTCTTCCTAAGTGCAACAACCACACCAGTCCTACCACCACCACAACCAAACCACCAAAAGACTCCTAAACTTATTCACGCCATTTCCCGCCTCGAGACCCAGGCAGTAAAACATCCCCTTCCTCCTTAGCGAATCATCCAAAACTCTGTCCCTGTGGCTGGTAACGATATTCCTACCTTACACGTGAGGAAATGAAGACTCAGAAGTAAAGCGGCGTGATGGATACGGTGTAACCACATAGGCGAGGTCCCACAGCTGCTGGGAGCAAACTGGGTTTCGACCCAGGTAGGTCCCAGGGCAAAGTCCACACCACATCCCACTGTGCCGAACAGGCATATAAAACAACCACAATCGGAACAAGAGATGAAGCAAGCCGCCCCCTTCCAAGTCTGCACGTCCAAGACCGCACCAGGAAGTATGCGTCGTCGGGGCCAGAGCCCAGTGGTCTCAGCCGTAGCCCTCCCGCACCCTAACAAAATCTATTCTGCACACAGCAACCACCACCACCACCACCACCACCACCAAACCCACTATCATCTCTACCCCAGGCACTCTCTAGAACAGGGTAGAACAGGGACAGCACGCTTGGGCACGAGGGCCACCTGCTTCTGTAAATCGTCTTGCTGGAGCAGAGCCAGGCCCACTGGCTGGGGTTGTCCACGGCTGCTCTCGCGCGGCAACAGCAGAGCTGCGCGTTTGTGAGATCTTAGAACGCGCACGCCCCAAATCTTCACTATCTAGCTCTTTAAGGGAAAAGCATGCCGACCTCTGCTGAAGACGCCTTTCAGGGTGACCCATGTCCTGCCTGTCCCTTATCCCGGGTTATTTCCTTCTTCCATTATTTACTTCTCTCCGTGCATCTCTCAGACACCTGCTTTGTGCTGCGGTCGTAATCCAGGACTCCACCACTTATCCTGTTACCCGAAGTGTTCCAGATTTGGCAACTGGGGGTTCCTTTGGGCTGGTTCCTGCATTCTTTCAACATGCCTGCAACCTTGTTCGAGCACATCTTCACTTCTGACAAGACAAGAAGTTCCAGGCTCTTGTACTTTTCCCTGCCCCAGCCCTGGGATCAGCCCTTTCTCTGAGGAGTCCCGGTTCCTTTTATTGAAGAATGGTACTTTAATTTTTTAAATTTATTTTTGAGAGACAGAGAGAGCGCGATCAGGGGAGGGTCAGAGAGAGAGGGAGACACAGAATCCAAAGACAGCCTCCAGGGTCTGAGCTAGCTGTCAGCACAGAGCCCACAAACCGTGAGATCATGACCTGAGCCAAAGCTGGACGTTTAACCGACTGAGCCACCCAGGCGCCCCTGAAGAATGGTACTTTAAAAACCAGGATCTGGATATAAGCAAGTCCATTGCTACCGGGGTATCATTGCTTCCAGACCTTCTCAGCAGACAGAGCTCAATAACTATGTATGGACTTACACTCGCCCACGCAGCACTAACCCATACAGCTCTTCTCTCCAAGCGGCTATTAAGGGGCCCTGATAGCTGGTTCTAACCTTCCTCCATGTCTTATTTGCAACGTCTTTCTCAGACAGCTGGCTCTCATTATCCACAATGTATTTAGGTAGTTGTTAAATCTTAGCATACTCATGTCGTAGTTCAGGATTGCTAAGGCATACTCCTGCGAGAAACAAATTTACTAGTGGAGGACAGTACTGGTGTAGGGTTCTTCTTGTCTTTAGCCTTACAGTGCCCACCCCACATCGTCTCCCCCTCCTTCAGCGTGGCTCTGTTACTCCCTCCTACCCCCGTGAGGTTCATCCGTACCTGCGTGTGCTCCAGTCTGGGTGCCCCACATCCTGGCTACTTTTAACTACCCGTTTACGTTTTGGGTATGCGGAATCACTCCGTGACTCTCGACGTCAACAGGGCACAGAGAGAGGCGTCATTCACAAGGCTCCTTCTTGAGTTGCAGGTAAGATTCGATCAAATAGATCAATCACTATAAGTATTAGTCATGGGCTCCAGGCCTGGTCCTGCCACACTAGCTGCTTGACCTTGGACAAGATGTTCTGGACTAGTTCCCTCCTTTGTTAAAAGAATGGACATTGAATCAGACGGCCTCAAAGGTGCTGCTCTAATTCTACGGACCTGTAAATTAAGACAGCCACAATTATTTGCAAAAACGAATAGTGGCTACTACCCAAGTGAGCCTAGCACATACCAAGATAAGTGCTAGGAATGCTACACAGTTGATAGGTTTAATTCTCACAATAATCCTATAAGAGAGCTTTTTTTCCATTCCATTTTACCAGTGAGGAAAGAGGCTGAAAGATGCTAAATGGCTGGGCCAAGGTCACACAGCTGGTAAGGAGCACTGGGACCCAAACCCCTTGCCAGAGCTCTTAACCACAACCGCACATGGCCCCCTGCATCTGTTCACTGGGCAACAGGCGTGAGCACAGGCCTCGCTCGAAGGATGAACTGCCGGCCATGCTGGTTGGTCCCAGTGATGAAGAACAGGACTCTGGATGCAGTGAGGCCACAAGGTAACAGGCTTCCCACTGTGGCTTTAAAATACCACTTCTCTGGGAAGCGCCTGGGTGGCTCAGTTGGTTAAGTGTCTGACTACAGCTCAGGTCACGTTCTCATGGTTCGTGAGTTCGAGCCCCGCATCGGGAGCCTGCTTCAGATTCTGTTTCCCTCTTTTCTCTACCCTTCCCCCCCCTCAAAAATAAATAAAACATAAAAAAAACAAAAACAAAAACAGAATATCACTCCTCTGGAAAGACCTAGTCTCACAATCCTTTGTCATGACATCCCCCTTGTTCCAAGATGGGACTGGGAGGGGCCAGAAAACTGGGCCTCACCAGGTACTGCCTTTCCGACCTTTAAATTTAATCTCTGCTCCCTGGGGAAGTCTCTATGGGAAGGACTCAGGTAGACAAATAAGAGATGAACAAAAAGCTACAAATTTTCCTGTCCAAGGATGCACATAGTTTTTCTTGTTTTTTCCTTGATAGAAATAAAGCACTGGACGCCTGGGTGGCGCGGGTAGTTGAGCGTCCAACTCTTGATTTCGGCTCAGGTCATGATCCCAGGATCGTAGGGCTGAGCATCATGTCAAGCTCTGCACTCAGCATGGAGCCTGCTTTAGAGTCTCTCTCCCTCCGGGGAACCGGGGTGCTTCAGTCGGTGAAACAGCCGACTTGATTTTGTTCGGCTCTGGTCGCCATCTCTTGGTTCATGAATCTGAGCCTTGCGTCAGGCTCTGTGCTGACAGCGTGGGGCCTGCTTGGGATTCTGTCTCCCTCTCTCTCTGCTCCTCCCCTGCTCCAGCTTGCGTGCTCTCTCAAAATAAATAAATAAACTAAAAAAAAAAAGAATTCTCTCGCCTGCTGCCCCTCCCCCACTCACCAGCATGTAATAAAAAAAATATATATATAAAACAAAAACAATAAAAATACCTAAGAGAATAAGAGAAAAAACAAACCAAAAAACCCAAACAAATCAGTCCATGAATCACTGTACCCACGACAACTTTTTTTTTTTAACCTACCATTCCTCATAAAAGGCCTAAAAATCACCCACCTGCTTGGCCTGGCTCAGAGCCAGATGCTCAACCAAAATATTCTCCGGTAGTATTCAGAAGCAAAGGAATTCATCCCTGTGTGAACATTTAAATAGGGGCCGCCCAGAAATGACAGCTCCATTCAAAAAATCAACAGATGCCAACAAGTGCAGGCGGCCGCCACCAAGTGGAGTCCCGTCCTTCTCGGCAGAGGGGGCCGGGGCGGCTCCCAGGGACTGTCCTCCCAGCTGAGCGTGTGGGTGTGGCTGAGTCCCCTCCAGCCTCTATTTAAACTCGCCTGTCACATACCAGCTTTGTGACCCTGTGCAAGTTAGTTCCTCAACAGCTTGGAGTCCATCCATCCCGAAAGGGGAACTGACCCCAACCTTCCAGAATTATAGGAGAATCCAGAAGGCAGGAATCATTTCGGGGGACCCTCAGTGCAGCGTAAGGCGCAGAACGCCCCCTCCGCAGTCCCCTTCTACTGCTACCGGGGTGCGTTATCAGCTCACCAAATCCTCGAAAACAGCCCTGGAGAGAGGTTACGGACGAGGTCACTGAGGCGCCAGTCTCACTGTTTGTGACAGATTGGAAGTACAGGTGACTCCACCCAGAGCTCCCTTCCTCACACCCAGGGAACCGTCCTATCGCTCCCTAACTGAAGCCGACAAGTGGGCTCTACAAACCTAACGTGTTGGGGAGGTTTAAATTGTGCCTCCAGGGGATGTTAACCCCCCTGCACCTCCCTCTGACGTGCCCGACACCTCGGAACTGCTAGAGAACAGTGGCTGGGGTGCCACCACTACTGGCACACGACCCCACTTGGAAGGACCAAAGCAGACCCAGCTCTGCAGGCCCCAGCTCAAGTCCCAGCAGGCAAAACCAGCCGCTGATCCGCATTCCCCCTCTAAGCCCTTCTGAGTGGTCCCGCATTTTCTTGCAAGGAAGGGATTCCGTTCACCTCGCCAAGTGCCCGAGCGCAGAGAGGGCGTGGGTCTCCAAATCAGGAGTCCTGGGGGCTGGCTCCAGCTCTGCATGGCCAGGCTGAGCAGCTGAGTACCGACTGCTCAACCTCACAGCTGAAGGCCAGTCTCAGCCCTGCTCCCCTCTTCCCCGCTGCTCCTCCGACGATGCTGATGACGGCAGCCAGAGCCTCAGGAAAGAAACTGAAACCATCAGCTGAGCTACACCTCCCTTCAACTGCCAAGAAAAATTCCATAACATGGCTCTGACAAGGCCCCAAGGGGAATGCCTCCGGCTGAGGCTAATCCATCCAGAGGGCCTGGTCTAAACCTACACAGGCCAGCTTAATGACCAGGTCATGGCCACAGCACCGGTAAGCAGACCTGTGGAAAACCTATCATGCCTGCTGAGGCCAAACGACCGAGTCACCATCCACCTCCAACAGCCCGAGCCAGGGCTAGGTGCTCACGATCCAGAGAACAACCGGCACCTCGGGCACGAATCAGATTCTCTCCTTGGAATGTGATCTCTGACCTCAGAAATGCTCAAGAAGGGAGTTAAAGAGGAACTCACACGTCAGATGTGGAGGGCGGCTGAAGAAGAAGGGCGGGGGCAGGGGACAGATTATTCCCAGATGGAGGGGAGCTGGACAGCAGACGGCTGCAGGGAAAGGATACACTTCAGGAGAGAGAAGTGGAGGTGTTCCCAGAGACAGACAGACAGTTGTGCAGCCCATGTGATCCACACCGGAGCCCATGAGATGTGGTGCCTTGGAGCTCCCTAGGGACTTCCTACCCCTTGGCACAATTCCCTTCTTCGAGATAATTCAATCATCTCTAGCCTTGCAAACTGAAGGAGCTTGAATCTCAACAGCCACAGGCTGAACCCCTAACGGGGTCACTGTGAAGGCTGGGGTTTAGGACAAAGCCATACTTCTGATGGAAAAAACAAACTTAAAAAGGAGCCAGCGTTTTTTCAGGGTTGACCACATGCCAGGCACTGAATATTTTCTCATCTCATCATTCCTCACAACCCCATTCTGCCCCCAGATGGATATGTTCTCATTTTACCTGGGGGTGGGGGGTGTGCAGGTGAGGGGGGCTAGCTCAGCTACTCAGGTAAAACCCCTCTGGCGGTGAATGGCAAAGCTGGGAAAGGAGCCCTGCTCAATCTGGCTCTAGGGTCTCCTGCAAACACAGTGGGAGACCACGTGACCTCAGGCAGGCGGGAGCAGAGACTCCGCAGCAGACTCTCGGCTGGACAGGCCAGGGGTCTGCCCACGGGCCAACGTCTGCTGGCTGCATCAAAAGGTCCCAACACTTTATGACAATGTCCATTTCCCAGCTCCAGCCTCAGAGGTTCTGATTCAGAAGGTCCAGGTAAAGCCTGGGAAGCTGTACTTTGTGGCTGAGTAAAAGGTACTTCGGGGCGTCAGAATCACTAGGCTGCGACGGAGGGTAGCGATGTCTTCTCATGAAGAAAACGCACCTCTAGCCAGTTAGGCACACTCCAAAGAAGATAAACCCTAGATTCTGCAAATTCTGAAATCTGTCCCCCAATTCCTGAATATTGTAAACAGAGAAAAAAACAGTTTGAGACATAAGTTAGTAACACAGAAGCTGTACAAAGGCAAATCGGGTTCTAACGGAACTTACGACCCATACGGGAAAAAATACCGCCTGAAAAGATAAAAATACAATACATGTCACACACTGTTTAAAGTCTAGAAAACTGGTACATAAGGGTGGAGGGGTCAGAACTTTCCCTCCTCCTTCCTGTTTGCTCACATGCTTCCAGATGAAAAAAGGAAGTAGAAATGAGGATTCTCTCTGGCCTGGTTTTCGGATCCTTATTTAAGGAAGGGAAGACCATGGCTTTCACTGCAGGAGGAAAGCAGCATGAGGATCAAGTATGGGCTCTGCAATCAGACAGGCCTGGATTCCTGTCCTTGCTCCACTACACACTTTCTGTGTGACCTTGAACAAGTGAAAGACCCTGTTCAAACTCAGTTCTTCATCTGTAACGTGGAAATAATAATATTTACCTTCAAGCCTGTTTCAAAGATTCAATGACATAAAAACTATAATATGCACCTAACAGAGGCGCCTGAGTGGCTCAGTCAGTGAAGCGTCTGACTTCGGCTCAGGTCACGGTCTCGCCGTTCCTGAGTCCAAGTCCCCGCGTCGGGCTCTGTGCTGACGGCTCGGAGCCTGGAGCTTGTTTTGGATTCTGTGTCTCCCCCATGTCTCTCTCGACCCCTGTTCACATCTGACTCTCTCTCTCTCTCAAAAATAAATATATAAAAAAATTAAAATATGTACCTAACAAAAGTGAGACACCTCAGCCTTCAAGGGTGAGCGACAACCTAACGGAAACCAATCCAATCGTATCCTAAGAATACCGACTGATGGACCTCTCCATCTGCCCTGCCCCACTCCCTCAGATCCATTCGCCATCCTTCTCTGTTCTCATCTGTGCACCAGGTTGACTCCTTCCAAACGGCATCACCCGGACTCCCTTTACTGGCTTGTGGCTGGGTTTGGGCAACGAAAGGTTGAGAAGGGGAAGAGACAATGCTCCCCGCTCCCTACCCCCACCCCCACCCCTAACTGGTGCACATTCCTGACGGCGCCTTCATCTACCCAAGCCTACAATTTCTGCTGAGCAGCCATTCCGCCACTGTTCCAACGACCACCAGCATCTGTAGCACAGCTGCCTCCCGTGGCCCCCTTCAGCCCGGGGGTGACAGCTCCTCCCTGGTTGCTCATCTTTGGGCTCCCTGATACTTCTTGATCCTTGAAACCCACCCACGCCATTATAAAGAATCACATCCTGAAAGTCTCCTGAATTATCTGAATGAGATTCTGTACTCTGCCAGGACCTAATATGACTCATCCTGCTCGCTCTCACACTGCTCTCTCTCTAGTGTGCCTCATCCTCCCAGTGGCCATGTTTGAGCCTAATGACTCTGTCTGTCCTTTCCCTCAGGAAAGCGATGGTTCCTTATACAGAGGAACCGTGATCCCAGGAGCTGAGAGGTAACCGTGTTCTTTCTAACCACATGGCCTGAGCAACAGAAAGCCAATCGTTAGACAGCTAAGAACAAAGCAAAAGCATAAAAAGCAGCAGAGCAAGGAAGGCGCTAAAGGTGACCTTGAACTCCTGGAGAAACACTTGTAACCTTCTAATACATACTTTTTTTTTTTTTTGCTTGAGCCAGTTTGTTGGTTACCATTCCTAGCAACTGAGTCCTCAACGCACATCATGAGGTTAATTTCAACTGCTTCTAACCACCGCCAAACCAAGATGAAATACCCCTAAAACAGTGAAGGAATCAAAGGCGGAAGAGAAGGGATGACAGAAGCTGAAACTGACCACCCTGGACCAAAGGTGAAAAATGAAACAAAAAACAAGCAGGGCTAGAGATAAGAGCAAGAACAGGATTCCAGCAAGGCGCTGCGCAAGCTGTGCTGCTGGCACTCAGAGAACAACAAAACAAAAGTTGAGGTGATTTTAAAAACTCAGTCATTTTTTTTAACACTTATTTATTTTTGAGATAGAGAGACAGAGTGTGAGCAAGAGAGGGGCAGAGAGAGAGGGAGACACAGAATCCAAAGCAGGCAGGCTCCAGGCTCCAAGCTTCCAGCACAAAGCCCGATGAGGGACTTGAACTGAAGAACTGTGAGATTATGACTTGAGTAGAAGTCCGACTCTTAACTGACTGAACCATGCAGGCGCCCCAGCCTGTGTGTGTGTGTGTGTGTGTGTGTGTGTGTGTGTGTGTGTTTATATTTGAGACAGAGACAGAGAGACAGAGCAGGACCGGGGGAGGGGCAGAGAGAGTGGGAGAAACAGAATCAGAAGCAGGTCCAGGCACAGAGCCCAAAGCAGGGTTCAAAACCAAGAACTGCAAGATCATGACCTGAGCCAAAGTCGCATGCTCAGCCGACTGAGACACCCTGGTGCTCCAAAAGTTGAGGTGACTTTAGACTTGAGTCAGTGGATGCTCAGTCACCTGCCTCTGACCTTCATTCAGATGGGATACCGTCAGTTTCCCTCCTCCATAAATGCAGCAATTTTGTGGCCGACATTAATAGTCCTTATGAAGAGATTTATTTAAAGTCAGTTACTCTGCATAGCTCTACCAAACACAGAGCAGAACATTTACCAACAAGTGTGGCCCTAATATGTTCATGGTACTGGTAAGACAGGTTTAATTTTAAAAATGAAGCGTCCAACCCAACCTCCCTTTTAAGACCTACCCTGCTCAATCAACGTCACTAAGTACCGACTAAGGGCTGGACACTGGCAAGGTTTTAAAGGTACCATACAGACAGATTATCACAGATTATCACCTCCCAAGATCTATGATGGAGCGACTGAGCCTCTAGAACTCCTAGGACCAGGCTTCTAGCCACCTCTGCAACCTGATCTCCCACTACTACCCCCAGCCCACCCCTGTGTCTCCACACCTCCTCCACCCGAAAGCCTGTGGACTCAGCATCCCTTCCTTCTGCACTGCTCAAGCCTACTTAATTCTTAAGCATACGGAAGGCTCAGTTCAAATACTATTCCCTTAGGGAAGCTTCCCCTGACTTCCCAGACTAGATCAGGTCCCTGATTTTTTTCCCTTCACAGCTATCAACACAATTTATATACAAACACACAAAGATCTATAATTTCTGTTCTTCCTTCTGGCATGGGAGCTATGTAAGGGCAGCCTCCTTCCTATCTCTTCAGTCTAGCTTAGTTCTAGTTTGAATGAATGAAGACTGAGTCCTGAAAATACATGAGGGACACTTGACATAGATTCAGGGGAGCAATTCCGCCTCCTTAGGGAAGCTTTCAGAGCATCACAGGCTGATATCCTACAGCCCCTTTGACCTCCACTAACGATACCACTCCCTTAGCACGTATCTTATATTCCATTGCCTTTACTTTATGCATCTTTGAAATAATAAAGGAATCAGAGGCTGATGGAAAGGGGACACCAGGTGCTAAACTTGACCCTACTGGACTAAAAGTGAAACACAAAATGATTAGGTCTCTGTGGGCAAGAACAGGATTCTGCCTAGGCTTTGCCCAGACTTTTGAAGATGTGTCAAACCTGGGTAGGTTACAGGTAAGGTCACACTTGGCTTTCCTTGGTAGCTCATTATGCCCAACATTCTCCATTTCTCGCTCTGGAGTGGTCAAGGCCGGGGACTGAAGACGAAGCACAGAAGACCTGACTATAGTTACAGCTGCCTCTAGGGATCTCAGTTCCCCAGGGCAGAACTAAGGCCGCCGGCTGTAGACCCACCTTTTTTTAAAAAATAGGCTTCACGCCCAACGCAGAGCCCAACACGGATCTTACATTCAGGACCCTGAGATCTGAGATCAAGTCCTGAGCTGAGATAAACCGAGCCACCCAGGCGCCTCTGGGTGGGCGATTTATATTTTCAAAGCGCTTTCACCTCACTGCTTTCTCTCCCTGTGCTTCCCAACCACGAGGTAAGGAACAGCGGGCAAGAAGCCCACCGCCAATCCCCATTTCCTAGTAGAGAAAAGCGAGGCTCAGCCCAGTGAGGCGACGCGCGAGGGCTGAAGAGACTTGTCCCGGGGGCTGTGCTCCCTCATGGAGAAAAAGCCTCAGGGACTGCCCACCCCTTTCCATCCGGATTTGGAACCTTGTACACGCGGAAGGCTGCAGGTGCGCACACAGTCCTAGGTGGACCCTCGCGGCGGGGTCCTGAACACAACCGCATCGCCCGCGTCGGGCTGCACGCGGCGGCCGCAGTGCCGTCTAAGCGCAAGGGAAACCCAGCCCGCCGCCCGGCCGCCTTCTCCCGAGCGAACCGGGGGCGCGCGGGGACCCGCAGGGCCAGGGGGCCCCGGTGCCTGGCGCCGCGGCGTAGCTACCTGAACGCCGTGCACGATATACACCTTCTCGGCCTCGCTCAGCGCCACGGACGCCATGCTGCCGAGCCGCCCCGCTCGCCGCACGTCATCGGCTCGCGTCGCCCCCGCGCCGACCGCGCCCCCCGCCCCACGCGCCTGTGCGTCATCAGCCGGCGCGGCGGCCGCTCCAGCAGCCACCGCTGCCGCCGCCACCGCCGGCAGCTCCATGGGCTTCTCCTGCGCGCCGCCCCGTGTCTGGACGAGTCCAGGAAGCCGCGGCGCCTCGTGCCGGGGAGCCATCGCTGCAGCCCGAGGCCGGGACCCGGGTCGGGGGCTGCGGGGGGAGGCGACGGCGGCGGCGGCGGGAGCTCCACCGGGGGCCTGGGACTGGGGAACTGCCTCCGGCTTCACGGTCAGTGGGGAGGGGGAACTGGGGTTGAGTGGAAAGGCTGGGGTGAGGCCAGCGGCGCGGGGCCGGAGCTTAGGACTTTCAGTGGGAGAGACGCGCGTCGCAGTTTGCTGGGATCTGGAGTTGAAGTAGCAGATCGTGCGCGCGCGCGCGCGTGAGTGTGAGTGTGTGTGTGTGTGTGTGTGTGTGTGTGAAAGAGAGAGAGAGAGACCGACCCCGAGTGAGGGGAGGCGGACGTCGTGATTGGCCTGAGGGGTTGTCTCCTTGCTCTCCTCCTCTCTCCCCTCACCCCCCGCCCTCCGTCCTGCATTTCCCTAGTCCCTAGGACGGTTGGAAAGAAGAGGCATTAAAGCCCTCTTTACTCGGTTCTAGGTGGGAAGGGTCTGAGCCAGAAGTGAGTGTCCACTAGTCCCAAGGGGTCCTCACTTCACCCCAAGGATCCCACCCCTGCCCGCTCTCTGGGGCTGACCAGACGCAGACCCAGAACCTTGCAGGATCCCCACTTGCCTCGGGGTGGTCGCTGGAGCCTTGTCCCAAAGAGAGGAGGGGGCAGAATCTTGGTAACCGGCGCTGCCGGGGAGCACAGTGCCCAGGCGTTCCCAACGATGGCTGGAAGCCTCGGCCTGATGGAGGGATCGCTGGGAACTGTGGACAGTTGCCCAAAAAAAAGAAGAAGGGGAAAAAAAAATGCCCTGGCGGTGGCCCAGTGGGAGTATGGGCCTTAGATATCCAGAAAGGATACCTGCAAGGTGAATCTGGGGTCACTGAAGGAGCCCATTAAGGTGAGACAGTGTAGGGTATGTACAGATTTTAAAGAGGTTATGTGGATAAATGGGGGGAAGTTAACCCAAAGTGATTGAAGTGAGGGGATCTGATGACTTTCCCAAATGTCCCTCTTTGAAGGAGCTTCCTTGCCCTCAAAAGCGAAAGCACAATAACCCTCCACAGCTTGATCATCTAAAGAATATATTTCTCCGATAGTATAGCTTCAATACCGTTTTGCTGATTACCGATGGCTTACTACGGATGGAGTTTGTGCCAGCCTTGGAACACGAAAACAAACAAAACACAGCTTCTGCCCAGGGACTCTCCCCAGGCAGAGGGAAAGGCTCTAGGGTCAACCTAACCCCAGGACATGGTTAGGAGCTATGATGGTGGCTCCAGTGAGCACAGTGGGATTAGGGAAGCGGGTCAGAGGACGGTACAGGGAAGAAGGACTTGCCCATACTCTTGATTTCTAAACTGCTGAGTTCCAAAAATCAACTATCACTTCTTAGTGTACTGGACATCAGTTCTTTCTTCTGTCTCTACATAGTTCTCTGTAGGTGCATCTATGGAGACTTTGCCCTCCAGGGAAACTGGGAGGGGTGGAGCCGGAAGGGTTTTCTTCTGAATGAAAGCATAGGTGCCCCACCTGTTGTGGCACTTGGGGACCTTTGTGTGGTTTCTATGTGAGGAGCTGAGGAGCGTTGTGATGAAGTAACAAGCGACTGCTGATGTTAGAAATGATATTTTATTCTAGAGCTCGCTCAGAAAGCAGAGACCCTGGACCTGGACTTTAAGTAGCCGGGCTATCTAAGAGGATTGAAGGTTTTAAAAAGTGGCAACAGGGCGCCTGGGTGGCTCAGTCGGTTAAGCATCCGGCTTCGGCTCGGGTCATGATCTCACGGTTCGTGGGTTTGAGCCCCATGTCAGGCTCGGCTCTGTGCTGACAGCTAGTTCAGAGCCTGGAGCCTGCTTCTGATTCTGTATATCCTTCTCTCTCTGACCCTCCCCTGCTCACGCTGTCTCTGTCTCTCAAAAATACATAAAAAACATTTTAAAAAATTTTTTTAAAATAAAACCAGCATGTTTTCCCATCACTGTCAGATTCTTTGCGGGGCATACGGTTTTATAGGTCTGCCCTTTCTGAATCTCTGTGCTCTATTAATCTTATTTAACACTAACTTACATAGTGCCCACTATGCCCCAAGCACTGTTCTTAACTGATTCAGTCCTTAGAAGAGCCTGTGAGGCAAGTGCTATTATCTCAACTTTACATATTGGGAACCTGAGGTGCAGAGAAGTCCGTTGTCCTGATCAAGGTCACAGGTCACATGACTCGAAAGTGGCAGGGCCAAGATTTGAGACCAGGCAATCCAGCTCCCATCCTTGCACTCCTAACCATCCCTTTATGTAGCCTCCCCACCAGGCTTCCCCTCATTTGCCAGTGTTTAGTGAAGGAAGCCTGCGTTCATCATGGAGTCGGTAACTGCTCCGGAAGCTGTGAAGCGAGGAAGCTATTCAAGCATAAATTCGCATCCCTTGAATCCTTTTTCCAAAGGAAACGTGGAAAACCACGTAGAACGTGGTGCTGAGGGGGACACTCCTGTGTCTGTTTCAGTCAACCCTCTAAGACAAGGGACAAGGTTACATACAGGCCGAGTAGAGCTTAACTCAGAGTAGCTGAGGAGAGCCCTCAACAACAGAGAAGGCCGATGGATCTGGGACGGGTGGTTGAGATAGGCAGGGAGCCCCAGATTCCCACCGTGCGCCTCACTTCCAGAATAGACATCCAGAAGCTCTTCAAACAGTCAGGAAGTATTTGTTTGCATGGCTGTGACTGTCTAGTGTTCTTGTGGACCCAAAGAGACGAGAAACTGAAAACACCCGCCTAAAGGGAGTTTAGCGTCGACTGTAGCTGGGGAGCCCAGGCACCCGAACCGGCGCGTGAACAAGACAATGAAATAAAGCGCTCAGTTGAGCCAGTGTGGTAATTAGACGTGAGGCCAACCTATAATAAGGCGCTAATTGTGCAGGCCAGGCATCAAGGGCGAGAGGTAAAGAGCTGCTGCCAGCCCCTGGCAGGCAACAACGACATTCCCGAGGTGGAGTAAATCCGGCCCACCTAGCCTTGCTTAATTAAAGCAATAAAAGCCGGGTTACAGTAGAGCTTGGGGCAATGCTGATGCGTCTGTGGTGCTGAAGTTGCAGAGAGCTCCTAAAAACCCAGCAGGGAGACATCTTCTTTCCAGTCTTAAAGAGAGGTAGCCAGGTTCTAGGCCTTTCTTTACCTTTGCCTCTTCACAATTAGCCCAGCACCCCAAGAAAAGCAAAAGTGAGCGGCTGTTTTCCCTATGGGGCTGTCTCCTTTAAACACTTTGTTTTGTCCTGCCTGTGCCTTGTCTGAAAAAACACTCGATATAAGTAACCTGCCAGTCAGGCCAGCCTGTCTGTGTCTGTCTGGCTCTTCTAGAAACTGTAACTTGTAATTCCACTGGTGGGAAAATCGATAGGAATACATGGGTGAAGCTTATTCTCATTAGAGGAAGGGTGTTCATGTGTGTTTCGTGTTGGGAGGGCGGGAGGGAGCTTTTTAAGTCTCTTTAGAGCATGTGTGGGGAAAAAGGGTCAGGGATTCTGATCAGCAAATGTGGAAATACTAAAACACACATACCCGTGCTGATAGCCACAGAATCCAAACAAATGGAGGAGTGAGGTCTGGATATTGACCTGTTGGGGAAAAAAGGGAAGCAAGTGCCATGCCTCTAGTTTCTTCCTGGTTTTGCGTATTTTAGTCCTTTGCTTTCCTCTTCAAAGGCAGATTTCCAGAAACAAATGGTCAGGTTATTCCTGGCTGTGAACTCTGAAGGTAAGAAGGCTCTAGACCCACGTCCCACCTAATTCAGTTATTCATCCAAGAAGTGCCAGGAAATACCAAGAAAACTCCATCTTTTCATAGTCTCCTCCAAACTATAACCCTCCAGGGATGTAGCAACTTGACAGTTGATCCCTGGATTTTCTGGGCCACCCGAGACTTGAATTTCTTCTTGTCAGGGTCTGTGGGGATGGATGCCTTTGGGTGAGATAGATACCTCACCTTAGAAAAGTAAGGCACTTCTGGCCACAGTTCTGTTGCGGTACGTTTGGGCTTGCTATGTACAAAGTGTGTGTTCCTAAATCAAGAAATAGCAGCAGCAATCTAGAAAGGCAAGATGATTAGGAAGATAATGATCTATGGTGGAAGACTACTGGGCATCTACTCCAGTGGTCTGGGCTTTGCCGCAGATCCTTTTTTGTAATTTTGAGTAAGTCAGTTCACCTCTCTAAGCCTCATTTTAGCCTGAAATTTGTATCTTACTGGTCGGTAACGCTCAGAACCAATCATGGATTTACATATCCTTAAACAATGAAAAATGGTCATGCTTAACTTTAGATTTTAAGATTTCTCTCTTTGGGGCACCTGTGTGGCACAGTTAAGCATCTGATCCTTGAATTTGGCTCAGGTCATGATCCCAGGGTTGTGGAATCGAGCCCCATGTCAGGCTCCAAGCTGAGTGTGGAGCCTGCTTAAGATTCTCTCTCTCTCTCTCTCTCTCTCTCTCTCTCTCTCTCTCTCTCTTTTTCTCTCTCCCTCCCCCCCTCTCTCCCTCCCCCCCTTGCACATTCTGTCTCTAAAAAGAAAATAAAATTTATTTTAAAAATATTTCTCTCTTTTACCACTTTGATGCATTTTGATAGTGCCTTTTCCGCTCTGGAAATAAATTAAGTGAAAACAATTTTTTTCAATGTTTAAAAATTAACAAAAGGAAATGATAATTATATGCCATACTCGATTGAAAACCTGAACATGCTCAGGAAGATTGCTAACAGTTATTGGTGGGTTTTTTTTTTTTTAATATTAACAAAGAACGAGGAAGACAAGTTAAGGGATGTTTTGGGTAAAAATATAAAACCCAAGAAATTAATGATGAAAATACTGAATTTGTTCATGAGAACAGAGGAATCAGAATCTCAACCCTGAAAGGGATCTTAGCAATCAGCTCAGTCTTCCCTCTTGTTTTATAGATGAGGACACTGGGGGCGACTGGATGGCTCAGTAGGTTAAGTGTCTGACTTCAACTTGGGTCATGATTTCATGGTTCGTGGGTTCGAGCACCACGTTGGGCTCTGTGCTGACAACTAGCTCAAAGTCTGGAGCCTGCTTCGGATTCTATGTGTGTGTGTCTCTTTCTCTCTCTCTCTCTCTCTCTGTCCTCCCCCACTCATGCTCTCCCCTGCCTCTCAAAGATACATAAACATTAAACATATATAGTTAGATAGATGAGGACACTGAGATCCAGGGAGGGCCACTGTCTAGCCAGCGATCGCGAGGTCGGGAGCTGCGGGAGTGCGAGTAGAATTCTGACGTCCTGACTCCAAGCCCAGTATCCATTTAGCACCGGCATCCCATCTGTCTCCAGCGCCCTCACACTGGTGCCTTGGTGGGCAGGGGCCACGGACGTGGACAGCCTTGTTCCTCGGTCCCAGGCTCCTCCAGGGCTCTGCTCTTGCATGGCACTTACTGGTGTCTGGGAGAAGTGGTCCCCGACATCGGACAGCTAAATGGCTCTCCTTCTTGTGGCCTGGTGCCACTGCAGTGACCATTTCTCTTTCTCTCCCCTCACCCTTCTCAGATCCCTCCAAAGGCTTTTGCTTTTTAGTCCTTAACAAAGCCAAGCTCCTGCCTGGGTGACGTCACAGTGGCTGCTTGTCTGCACATGGCACATTGTGGGGACAGGTGCCATTTTCAGTACCCTCGGGTGGGACCCTTTGCTGGTTGGTCTGCCTAGCATGGGTGGGCTTTCTCTCCAAAATAGCAGCGTGCTGGAACTTGCCTCCCCACCACCAGAAGTACTCCCCACCAGAAGCAGATTTTAGGGACCCAATCTTAGGGTGACTCTCCTGGTTGAAGTTTGGCATCCCCCCTGCTTCCTAGGTTGAGGCAGGATCAGCCTTCCAAATGTTGGCTGGTGTTCAGCCAGGGCCCCACCTTAGAGGACAGAATGCTTAAGTTCAGGCCTGTGGCCTGTGGACGCTGCCACACGTGGCCCGCCCAGTAGTGCCACCTCTGCGTAACCACGCGTGGGCAAGAGAGCCGACAGTAAGTAACCCCAGGTCACAGTGGAGGCACCACCCACCTCTCCTTGTTTTCTAGTTATGGGGCAAAGTGACTGGTGGTAGTGAGGAGTAAAAAGCAGGCTCTGGAATGAGAGCAGGCTTGGGAGTGTGCCTGTCAGCTGCTGCTTAGGAGAGTGAACTTAGGCAAGTCGTTCCGTGCCTCGGTTTCCTCGTCTCAAAAAGGGGATGGGAAAGCCAGAGTTTATATCTACAAGAGAGAGGAGATGGGAAGATGAAACAGGAGGAGACGTGTCTAGCGCCCAGCCCAGTGCCTAGCAGGTTGTAGACACCCAGGAAGAATCGGGGCCCTGCTCTTACACTCCGCGTGCCCGCGCTGACAGAGGCCAGAAGGCAGTTCAGGGCCAGATGGGAGCAGAGTGTCCAGATACAGTGAGAGTAACGCCCTTAGCCATCAACAATGTTGAAGGTAGCTAGATTGGTGATACATTGTTACCTTTGGAAAGAGTTTGCTGCCGGGTGCAGACTTCCGGAAGGAGTTCGTGCAGGGAGATGGCAGCACAGGCCAGTGGCAGATACCGAGAGGACGTTAGCCACCTCTCTAGACGTTTTTTGGAAGTTGAGCTCATTCCTTGAGCTTCATTTCTTTACTCATCTATAGAATAAGATAGACCACAGGGCACCTAGGTGCCTTAGTCAGTTAAGCGTCCGACTCTTGATTTTGGCCCAGGTCATAGTCTCACAATTCGTGGGGTCAAGCCCCATTTTGGGCTCTGTGCTGACAGTGTGGAGCCTGCTTGGGATTTTCTTTCTGTCTCTCTCTTTCTCTCCCCACCCCCTCAGGGAAAAAAAAAAAAACAGGCTGAACCAGAGTTTGGAAGCGGTCAGGTGATCCTTTATAGTCTCTTTCTGAAAGGCTGTGTGTTAAAAATTTTTTTGAGTGAGCTGCTTTATCTAAGTCCTCAGTCATCATAAGTAGTTAGTTCCTGTTGGTGTATTCCTGAAGCCAGCACTGCAGGTTTTCTCCAAAACTTATATTTTCAACAAAATCTCAAATGGGCTTCGATTTCCTCATCTATGAAACAGAAGTTTGACTAAAATCGAATAGATGGTCTTTAAAGTTCCTTCCGGCTCTAAAATTCTGGCCCAGATAGTGATTTCAATTTTTTGACTTTATTTTTTTATTAAAAAATTTTTTTTGGTTAATGTTTATTTTTGAGAGACGGAGCATGAGCAGGGGAGCGGCAGAGAGAGAGGGAGACAGAGCATCTGAAGCAGGCTCCAGGCTCCAAGCTGTCAGCACAGAGCCCGACATGGGGCTCAAACGCACGAACCGTGAGATCATGACCTGAGCTGAAATCAGAGCTTAACTGACTGAGCCACCCAGGCGCCCTTGATTTTTATTTTTTAATCAATTCATCTTATGCATGGTCTTGGTTTAAAGTCTTATGAATTTTCCTCATTGTTACTACATATCACAAAGCACACCTAGAAAAGGAGAAAGTAGAATGTGTTACCCAAACAAGTGTAGTTCCTACTGGTCCCCAACACTTGTGACATAATGTTATGGCATCCTATATGCGGTATGTGGTTTTTCAATAGATCTAGAACATCACAAGGTGGTAAACTAGCAGAAGAGCTGTTAACCCCCACAAGCTATCCAAATCCCAGACTTTGTTCTGAAATGAAGGCCTACTGTTAGGAGTCTGAGTGTGCACACAAGTGCGTTTTATTTATTTATTTTTAATTTTTTAATGTTTTATTTATTTTTGAGAGAGAGAGAGAGAGATAGCATGAGCAGGGGAGGGTCAGAGAGAGAGAGACACACAGAATCTGAAGACAGGCTCCAGGCTCTGAGCTGTCAGCACAGAGCCTGACGCGGGGCTTGAACCCATGAACTGCGAGATCATGACCTGAGCCAAAGCTGGACGCTCAACCGACTGAGCCATCCAGGCACCCCACAAGTGGGTTTCAAAAGAAGGTGTGGCCAGGGGTGTTCGGGGGACTCAGTCAGTTAAGCACCAACTTTGGCTCAGGTCACGATCTCACGGTTTGTGAGTTCAAGCCCCTGATCCTCTGTCCCGTCTCTCTCTGCACCTCCCCTACTTGTGCTTTCTCTCAAAAATAAATAAACATCAAAATTTGATTAATTTTAAAAAGAAGAAGGTAGCCACTTATGAGGCAAGAAGGCAAATATAGCTTACTGATCACTACCTGGTTTTCTCTGTAAATTTTAATTAACGTTTATAGGATTTGACTTGGGGATGTGATGTTTTACTTTTTTTTTTTAAGTGTGTTGTTGAAGGTTGAGTATGTCAGAAGACAAGAGGCAGGCAGAGAGTGACAGACCCCCCACGGAGGGAGGAAATCAGGCAGACCTAGAACAGGCCAGGGTGCTTTGCCTGCCTGGACACCCTCCATGGCTGGCTGCTTGTGATGTAGACCATAAGTCACCTTTCCTTTGAGCCACACCCTTACCTTTTGGGAAAAAAAATTTAGTGACTCATTCTGGTTGTTGTAGGGTTTTTTTAATGAAATACTTCAAACATAGTGATTCATGGCTCATTCTTTGTTTTTCCCAGACCATCTAAAAATGGGTATAAAATTGGGACTCCTGGCTGGCTCAGTGGTGTGACTCTTGATCTTGGGGTTGTAAGTTTGAGCCCCACGCTGGGTTTAAGCTTACATAAAAATAAAATCTTTAAAGAAAAACAAGTAAATAATAAAAACGGGTATAAAATTTACAATCCTTTTAAATCCTTACACAAATTAAGAGAATTACAGCTCAGATAAGTTCATTTTTTACTTCTTCAGGTTCCTTTCTAAAGCTTCTAGGACATAGACCATTTATTCATCTTTAAAGTTGTAGGCCTGGCTTTTGAATGCTTTTAAGTCTACCACTCTGAAATGTGAGAAATTCTAAAAGAGGCAAACACCATATTCTTGAGACAGTGGGATTTAAACCAGGAAGGTTATTGATACACTCGTTAAGATGCATTTCAGTTGAGTAAAATGATAGCAATATCAGAAAAGATGCTACTTTCTTTCAGGGGACCTTTTAAGGGATTGCGTGAGGGTAGACTGAGTTATATAATTGTAGTAGAAGTTAGTTTAGTTGAGAGTGCAGCGTTGAGGGCAAGTTCAAGAGGATACAAGACAACCCCCCCCCCCAGCAGTTCAGCATAATACTGGATTTATTAACATGTTAACTATTCACCTGAAATAAATTTTGACCTAAGCTAAAAGCCTCGTGTTTAAGGGTTTCTAGTACCTTGCTGATGTTTATGGCCTCTGCTAAGGAGTTGGATGAAATTGAGTTTCAACTATATGGTTCCCACTTGTAGAGACCCAGAAAGTTTAATCCTTAGAAAAACTTTTTTTTTTTTTTTTGAGTATTTGGATGATCCTTTTCTCTGTGCCAAGGGGAAAAAATTGCCCCGGATTTGAGTTTATGAGGCCAGTCTGCATACAGATACTTCATACGAGCCATAGCGGTTGAGTTTGTTAACGCTACCTTAAAACTGTACAGTCCGCAAACCTTCTGTGCTATGGATGATTGCGTGTGTGGATGTGAGAATGTGAGTGGGTGTGGTGTCTTAGGAAAGTAAAATTCGCAAAGTACTTGGAGATGCTTCTAAGGATTTTAAGTCTAGCTGAGCTAATCCATGACTTTGTATAGGATCTTATCTGACGGAAGCCGGTGAAGTTGGCAGTCTGAGAGGATCTATAGATCCTGGGACACTGTGATTGAGAACAGTGGAGTCTGGAGGCTCTAATGCATCTAGTACAGAACTTGCACGTTCGATGTGATTGTCACGGCCTTGCACATTAAAGCCTGGGCTCTGTGTCAGTTTTCTTAGGGCAGGTGATGGATTTATAAGATTTGCCTGCCTCATTCAACAAATGATGATTAACTACAGGCAATAGATCTGGACGCTTCCCATCACTAATGGTCAACACTCGGCTGGGCATCCGGCCTGGCCAACCTCCAGATGGGCCACGGGGAGATAGGACCTGTGAACTTGACCTTAGCATCAGCCTCTCAACCCCATTTGTGTCACTCGGCTGTGGATAGGCAGCACGGGAATTGAGTCATAAGTGGCATCCCACAAAGCCAACGCAGCACCCCCGTCCCTGGCTCATGGGGCCCCCGACTGCGTTTCACTAAACACATTTGTGTCTGCCTATCTGGGTTAGTGGAAGGGCACACCCGTGGTCAGGTATAATGAAGCATGTGAGCGATCGGTAGATCTGGAGGCAACTCTCTAGACCAGATGTAGTGGGGGTTTGTTTTTGGTTTTGTTTCAGAAAATGAACACTAATTTCAGTCGTTTCTTGCTTTTTGCTTCTCAAACTCTAAGAGGGAAGGCTAGACGATTTCCTCAGATTTACCGCACACTGTGCCCGACCGAGCTCAGATGGTCACCCTTCCACTGCCCCTCTCTTCTCGTGCGGATCTCTCGCTCTAGGGAGCCTCAGAACTCCTCTGCTTCTGTGAACCCTCCCACTCCCTTCCCTCCAGGGCTCAGTCCCTCTGCCTTTCTGGGTCTCACTGCCCTCCTCTGCCAGGTAGAAGAATAATTACTTCGGGTATGGATTACTGACATGTGGAAAAGCCAACTCTTTTTAATGCGACGAAACCCTTGGCCATAAAAGTACAACACGATTACCGTAATTAAAATGGCAAAATGATCATTGTTTTCAGTCTTTCTTCGGAAACAAAATGGAAAAGGCACAGAAAACCTGCCCCCCAGCTGGAGTGCTCACCTGTTGCCCGAGTGCCTCTCTGGGCTCGCTGGCCTCTGGTGCACCCTGAGCCCTCTCGTCTGTCTCGTGTTTCTTGCCCGTCAGTGCCTGAGTGCCCTCACTAATGGCGTGAATACGATCCTTATAGCTTTCCCAGAGACTGGGGTGCCTCACCAGTACCCCCAAGTCATCATGAGCTCGAGGCCTTGTAAAACATAGCCTACAGAACATAACTCTGCACTTAACACTGCGGCCCCCTATTCCCAGCACAGCCCGGGTGCGAGACACTCACACGCACAGCCCTGGACATCCAGTTCCCCAGCTGCGTCACCACTCTCCCTGCCTTTGTCTGGGCAGAACACTTCTCCTGGCTCCACGCCCTGCTCAGATCCCCTCCCTTTAGATGTCCTGGCCCGAGAAAGCCTGTTTATCTCACTTCTGGGCTTTGTTTGCTTTGGGGTGGAGCTATTTGCCTCTCCATTGTGCTGTTCATTAGAGACCTGTGAGTTAGGATCATTGTGGGGGGGTCTGTCTAGTCTCTGTATCCATTCACTCAAGAAATATTGATTTGAGCATATACTCATGAGAGACCAGGCTCCAATGCTAAGTGAAATGGGACTTGCAGGTTAACAGAACAGAGCACATAAGACTCGTCTTAGCAGATGGGAGCTGGGAGAGAAGAATGGCAGGGCCTGAACAGGGCAGCACACACACACTATTGCCCTCATCATCCCTTGTGCGGGAGCCCCCTGCATAGTTCCTTACAGATAGTGGCTACTCCATGAATATCTTTTTGAATTGAATTGAAGACTGGAGAATTAACAGGGGAAACGGGGCACAGGAATGAGATGAAAGGGGTGGAGAAGGGGGACCAGAAGAGGCTGCCCATCTGAGGGCATGAGCTGGCAGGCAGGATTGAAGGTCCTGGGGCCCATCAGCCTCCTTGCGTGCATGCCCCAGAGGCCTGAGCAAACAGTTCTGCCCAAGTCTTGCAAACAAGGACTCGCAGGGAGTAGATTGTGGGCAAAGAGGGCAGAGAGCCACTCCTCACCCCCAAGGACTGGATGGAGTTCTCCCAGTTCCAAATAGGAAAGGAAAAGAGGGCAGCATTTACCTTATTCTACCGTGGTTATCAGGGGCAGAGTGAAGGGAAGATGTGCAATTTCCTCCAGGTAGATTTCCCCCCATGTTTCTCAGAGTTTCAGTTGGCCAATTGAAGGAACAAATCCTACTGGCACGCTCCTTCATTGTTCTTGAGGATCCTGGGGGTTAAGAACGCGTTTTATAGCAGTCCGCCTTGACTGGTTTTGAGTAGGGTGTTTTACTCTGGCATTCGTGTGATGAACACCCATAGGAAGTGGCCCTGGGCTAATGAAGAGACATCCGCGCTGCAGGAACCGTATGGTGGGAGCACATAGCACCCTCACTGAAGGCCCGTTCCCTAAAGTGAGCACCCTTCTGTTACAAACAAATCTAAACACGGTTTAGTTCCATTTGTTTTCCAGCCTGCAGCCACTCAGCGGTCCTAAGTGGAGAGTTTGGCAGGGGGCAGCCGTAGACACAGAAATGACAGTAACTAGCGGTGGAAGAGAAAGACCGAGAACACAGAAATGAGATGTTGGAATTAAAATTAAAGTAGTCTGAACAGGCCGCCTGGGCTGGGGTGAGGCCGAGAGCCCAGTGAGTCTCCGTAACCCCTGAGGACATCATTACCTAACACTCTCCAGTAACTGATGTTCCGGGTCATGACCCTAAGTCACTCCGAAGAAATGGATGGCTATTGTACTTAAGACCAGGGTCAGCTATCAGTATCTTAATTTTTCTTGTCTTTATTTTAATTGCAGTTTTTATTTTTCATTATTGTCTTACCCATCCTAATGGTTAAAACGTGTATCTGCCCAGGAACAAATCATGGTTACTGGGAAATTGACTTCTGCGGAGGGCCTATTCCTCAGCAAAACCACACAAAGGAAACATCCCTCCAGGTTACTCACATTGTTGCCATTTGTATAGTCAAGAATGAGTAACTGTCGGAGGGTACAATACAGTCAACTAGTCAGAATATACTGTGAGCATAATTTCATCGCTGGAAATACATGAACAGGAGCATTGCTCTAAAACTTATTTGCAGAGTGATTGTCCACTTCAACAAATTATACCTTGGAATGTCTGGGGGGCTCAGTCGGATAAGTGTCCAACTTCGGCTCAAGTCATGATCTCGTGGTTCATGAATTTGAGCCCCGCGTCGGGCTCTGTGCTGACAGCTCAGAGCCGGGAGCTTGCTTCGGATTCTGTGTCTCCCTCTCTCTCTTCCCCTCCCCTGCTCACACTGTCTCTCTTTCTCTCAAGAATGGATAAACATTAAAACACACACACCTTTTCTGATCATTGAAGAAGAGTTTGATGCAGCACACAAGTGAGCTGGTGCTCGGGCTGCAGACGACAGGAGGTTATGCTGCCACAGACGTGGGGAGGGGGGTGAGTTGTGACTGACCAGTGTCACACTGAGCTGTTCTGCAGGGAAAGCTGGAGCGAAGGCGGATCTCAGTTATCTGGTGGGGAGCAACGGCCTAAAACCATAGGTCAGCAAACCTCTGTATAGAGCTAGAGAGTAAACACTTCAGGCTTGCTGGTCAGCCAGCCTCCCTCACACAGCGGTGCCATCGAGGTGCAAAAGCAAGCGTAGACATTATGTATCCGAATGGCGTGGCTGTGGTACAATAAAACTTTATTGGTTCAGAGTACCTACAAATCTGTATGGCAGCAGGAAAAACCAAGAGAATAACATGGACATTGTCAAAATGCTGAGCTTTGATCGGCTTTCGAATCACGATGGGATTTCATGGGATTTCAGCCTTCCATTTGCTGGATTTGGGTTGAACGGAGCTTGGAAGTTTAGGATTTGCTGGGCTCAGATCGAGCCCCAGACCTCCCTGTCTGCGTGCTCCTGCTGTCCTTCCGTGTGGCGCTTCAGAAGGGGTACTTGGCATCTTTAATGCCCATAGGTTGTCACTGGCAACACCGATTGCCATGGTCTTGTGGACAGCACAGGCTTGCTTTATTAGAACATCCTGGTTGGTGGCCTGTTAGGAAATGCCATACTCATACTTGGCGTGGTTATTCTCTGTGTGTCGTGACTTCTCTTTCCTCAGCTCCCAGCACAATGTCCCCAGCATGTCATAGTCACTCTTGAGTGTTTGTTGTGTTGTTGTTTCTGTGGACAAGTACGCAGTACGCATCTACCTGCCTCCTGGCCATGAATTCTCTGCCATGCTGGGAGTGGAAGCCTGGCCTTATTCTTTCATTACTAGTCCATGCAACTTTTGATCTCAGAACGTCTGTCATTTTGAGTAGTAGTTTCTGCTCTGCCTTCTCAGCTTTCTGGACACATCCTTACTCATCATGATGGTTACATATTGAGTCCAGATGCTCTTTCTCTGTGGGGAATGAAGGCGGTGGAGGAAGAAGGCAAAGGGCAAGGAGAACCCGACACAGCCGTTGAAAATGTGTACTTGCCCTTTAGAGCCACGGTCTTCAGAAAAACACACATAGCCAGTGCTGCTCTTGAATGATTTTCTGTGCTACGAAGTGAGGTTCTCAGGGGACCAAGATGTCACTTGCGAGGCTGTAGACTGTGCTACAGCGGCTTCTCCGTGGCGCCTCCATCAGGGTCAGCCCCTGGTGGCAGTTTCTGACTGAGAAACCCATCTGGTGATGCAACAGGCCGCCAAGTGTAAGATAAAGAATCAGAGGAGGGAAATCTGTTCTTGCTCTGCTGCGTGGCGCGTGCCGCAGACAGATAGACTTCATTATCGATCCTTAGCCATTTCATTGTTGTTTCCAGAGACGCGAGCTGCAGCTGTTAGGAAAAAGGGGTGTGTGGCTCAGCACTGGCTTAAGAGGGAGTGGATGTCTTTACTAGAGAGGACTCGTGCGAGGTTGTGGTGTGTGTGGGCTGTTACAGGCCACGAGACTCTTCACGGGCACCTCCACCTCCATCGGCCCTCACACCAGCCCTGGGACGAGGAGGCTGGGGCTGGAGGGTGGGTGTCTCCGCAGGTGAGGAGACGAAGGCTTGTGAACCCCCCAGCCAGGTGGTGCGGAAACGTCTTTGGACTCGTTATCCCACACCTCCACTTGACCCCATCATCCAAGAGGAGGGCGGAGCTCAGGGAGTCTCTTATTCCTGGAAAATCAACTGTTTGGGCCCTAGACCTAAAAAGCCTGGTTTGTTTCAAGACCCTTCCCTATCCGGGTCACTGCTTTGCCTTTACCATTAGCTAATGCAGTAGTAAGTCAGAATGCCTTTTTTTTTTTTTTATGTTTATTCATTTTTGAGAGAGAGAGAAGAGACAGAGAACCAGTGGGGGAGAGCAGAGATAGAAACACAGAATCTGAAGCAGGCTCCGGGCTCTGAGCTGTCAGCGCAAAGCCCAGCACGGGGCTTGAAATCGTGAACCGTGAGATCATGACCTGAGCCGAAGTCGGACGCTTAACTGACCAAGCCACCTAGGCGCCCCATAAGTTAGAATGTCTTAATGAGCGCCGCTGAACCCGGGTCCTAGATAACCAAGTACGCTCTTTCTGCTCATCCTTGTTAGCCCCAGACAGCCTCAACGTCAGTCTCTGGGTTTGTCCTGGGTGTAGTGGCTGCCGTGCTAACACTGAAGGGTTTTCCCGGAAGGCGTGGCGCCCTGGGCCCCATCTCGTCTTTTAAGTCATGACTTTTAAGTCACGGAATATAATCTGTTGAGACACTGTCTTCCTGGTAGATCCCTAATAAATGAAGAGACCCGAGTTCTAGTCCCACTTCTGAGCTGGCGCCCTATGTGTGTAGCTGTGACTCTGGCTGACCTTGGGTGAGGCTTTTGCCCTTTGAAAGGCTCCCTGTTCGTTATCTGTCACGTGAAGGCTTTGGGCAAGGTGGCCCTATTTTGCAAGGGCTGAGTTAACTCTCAGAAATAGGGAAGAGAACTGAGAACTCACTTTTTTTTTTTTTTTTTTTCAGTAAACTCTGTGCCCAACATGGGGTCTGAACTTACAACCCTGAGATCAGGAGTCACATGCTTTACCGACCAGGTGCCCCAAGAACTCACATTTTAAATGAACAGAAGGTTTAGGCAGCCTTCCTGCAGGAAGGGCACACATAGGTCCTCACGGCTCGCATTGGAAAGGTAATTGTGTTGGGTCTCTTTGCTAACACGGCAACACCAAATCTCTGGGTCCTTTCTTCTCTTCCAGATGCCAGTATGGACAGAATAGCTTATGATGCTCATCCCCACCCACCACTTCCGAGACATTGAGCGGAAGCCAGAATACCTCCAGCCGGAGAAGTGTGTCCCACCTCCCCAGCCCGGTCCTGTGGGAACCATGTGGTTTATCCGCGACGGCTGTGGCATCGCCTGTGCCATTGTTACCTGGTTTCTGGTCCTCTATGCGGAGTTCGTGGTCCTCTTCGTCATGCTGATTCCATCCCGAGACTACGTGTACAGCGCCATCAATGGAATCGTGTTCAACCTGCTGGCCTTCCTGGCCCTGGCTTCCCACTGCCGGGCCATGCTGACGGACCCCGTGAGTATGTCTGGGCTTGTTTTGACCAGCCCACACTCTGCCCCTCTGGTCCTGGTGTGGCCGCAGCCTGCATGTTCCTTCCCCCAGACCTTGGGCGTGGGGAAACAGGAGGGCCCGGGCTGGGGTGGGAAAGTGGACTCAGGCCCCCCGAGGGGACACCATCTGTGCCGCAGCTTATCTGTCTTGGTCGAATGACTCTGTACGTTCACTGGTGGAGACGTTGATGGAGCCCGCCCTGGGAGAGCTTTGGTCTAGGGGAAATCCAGCCTCTAGTTAGAAGGGCTCAGTCGGATAAGCATGGTGACTAGGGGCAGGCCATCGGAGTAGAAAGGATGCTTGGGGGGGTGGGCGGAGTTTGGTCAGGACGGGGCTTCCCAGTGAACACAGCACTGCAACTGGATGCTCCTGACATTGAAAGCCATATCCAATTCCAAGAACCTGCACGGAAATGGCCTTCATTTTGCCTGGGCGAGGCTCACCTTTTCCTGAAAAGCTGGACAAACCTGTTTCAGGCTGTAGCCAAGTGCCTCTTGGTGAATATCTGTGGGGAAAGCGGTGCTGTTCTGCCTGATGACTTAGCTAAATATACCAAGCTGTGCAAGTGGCTATTGAATGTCGGGTACCCTGGTTTTAAAGCCTCCATTCCCGCTCATTATCTTGTAGAGGGAAAAGAGAGTGCGTGATTCAATAAAGACCGCCTGTGGCTTAATTGAGTGCCAGGGATGAGTGTGTTTAAATTAAGAAAGGGAAGGCACCACTCATGGTAGTGGCCATACAGACTTTGTTTCTGTGAGCCCCGGGGGGAAGCTAAACAGAGACCCCGGTGCCCTTCTCGGAGGGCTCCATTTCCTGCGGGTCAGGTGGCGGAGGGCTCACCCACCCCGGGCAGAGCAGCTGTCGCAGCTCAGTTCCATTTCAGCACCAGACAGTGCAGACAGCGCCCGACGGCACCGTCTGCGGGGTCCCGGACAGCCTGCGCCTAAAGGAACCCCAGGTCAGGTCCCCCGCTATCCGAGAGGAGAGTGCTCCCGTGAAACCTTTCATAAGCTGGAATCACATAAAGCAAAGAAGCAGTTGCTGTTTTGTAAAAGCAGATACCCTCTTCGGATTTCTTTTAGTTGGCAAAAAAGATTTCTTTGCTTTTCTTTTGGAAAAACAAAGCAATGTAAAAGGAACAGTTTATAATTGAGGGGAAGCCTGTGCACAGTCATAATCCAGGTGCTCTCTGGCTAGAGCAGGCAGGTGAGGCCAGCCCCACGCGGCCAAGGCTGCGGCAGTGGAAAGCGCAGCACGAGTTGCTGTGGGAGAACGAGGGAGGGGACAGTACCTGATCTAGGCAGTGGTGGCTGGTTAGTGACATCCAAGCCATGTCTTGTGAGCGCTGTGCTTGCTGTTAGGGAAGGTGATGGGCAGGCGGGAGGACACTGACGTCATGCCAGGCAGAGAGTGGCCTGCACAAGGACACGAATGCAGGCATGTGGCTCTGAGAGGCTCCCGGGAGCTGTTAGCAAGGTGGGAATTTAGGAGGCGATAGGTTTGGGCGGGCGGCGTGGGCACAGGGCCAAAGCAGTACGGTAGCAGTTGGGTGACCAGGGCAGTCTAGAGCCCCTGAGGTTTTAAATAAAAGAGGGGCAGGATGCCGGGGGTGGGGGGGGCTCAGTTAGTTAAGCCTCCGACTTCAGCTCAGGTCATGATCTCATGGTTTGTGGGTTAGAGCCCCGCGTCGGGCTCTGTGCTGACAGCTCAGACCCTGGAGCCTGTTTCAGATTCTGTGTCTGCTCTTTCTTTGCCCCTTCCCTGCTTGTGCTCTGTCTCCCTCTCCCTCAAAAATAAATAAACATTAAAAAAAAAAAAAGTGGCAAGATCCAGGTGTCATGTTACAGGAACCTCTCTGGCAGCGGTGAGGAGGAGCGCTGGGGGCACGGAGGGGTGGGGCCTAATGGGTGGTGTGTTCATTGAGTGCCTGTGAGAGGTGCTTTCTGAACAATGGATACAGCTATGAGCAGGACAGACCGAGCCCCCTGATCCCCCTGAAGTTCACGTCTCAGCGTAGGGGGTCAGGCAGTGAAGACGTGGGGGAACAAGGTGATTTCAAACAGGGATGAATGTTTTAGAGACAGTTGAAGAGTGTGATGGAGGTGATGTGGCAGTGACTTTTCTGGGGCACAGAGGGCTGTCTTTACCTGACGGGAGTCTGAGAAGGTCTCGGGGCGGTGCCACCTGACTGACACCACGAAGCTGGGAGTCAGGCAAATGAAGCTCTGAGGGCAGAGCCTTCCAGGAAGAGGAGAGAGCAGGTGCAAAGGCCCAGAGGTGGGTGCGTGCTTGGCGTGTTTGAGGAATAGGACTGAGACCTGGGTGACGGAAGCGTGGTGAGTGGGGGCAAGAGCAGCCAGAAGAGGGGGATAGGCATGCAGAAGCCGGATGGGCAGGGCCCTGAGGGCTTCATGAGAGCCTTTGCTCTTTACTCTGAATGCAGCGGGAAGCCATCAGAGGCATGACGTAACCTGAAATGCTTATTTATTTTTGAGACAGGGAGAAAGACAGAATGTGAGTGAGGGATGGCAGAGAGAGAGGGAGACACAGAATCCAAAGCAGACTTCAGGCTCTGAGCTAGCTGTCAGCACAGAGCTTGATGCGGGGCTCAAACCCACAAACCGCGAGATCATGACCTGAGTCAAAGTCAGATGCTTAACTGATGGAACCACCCAGGCTCCCCGACGTAACCTGAGTTTTAAAATGACAGTGCCTTGTGCTTGTCATGGGGGATTCTGAGGTGGGACAGGGAACCGGGAAGACCAGCGAAATAGCAGGGGCCCGCACAGGACATGGTGGTGGCTCAGACCAAGGCGGGAGCCGTGAAGCTGGACAGAAGCTATTGGATTTGGAGTATATTTTAAGCCACTAATTCTTAAACCTGGCTGCACATTAGAATACTTTAAGGAACTTTGAAAAAGTACCGGTGTCTGGGCCCCACCCCCAGAGATTCTACTCTGATTGGTTTGGGGTGGAGCTCTGCGTTTTGGGGTGCTTTAAAGCTCCCGGGCGTCCCCCATGTCCAGCCAGGTCTGAGAAGCTCTGTGCAGAAGGGCCGACCGATTGGAGAGGGGCCGGAGACCGTGCCGTCCAGAGGCTTGGCTTGAGCAGCTCGGGGTTACTGGGGCCGTTTATTAAATGGGAGAGTCTAGGAGAACAGATTTTGGAGAGAAATCAAAGCTTCTGTTCTGGCCAACTAACTGTGTCTGTATTACACATAAGCAGAGATGCCAGGTGGAGGGTCAGGATCAGACAGCAGGGCTGAGGTCAGTGGTATCTAGAAGGCATGTGAGTCGGGGAGCTGGATGTCAGGAGGAGGGTGGCAGGAAAGCGTCACGACTGACTGTGTCCTTTTACCCCCCACTGACCCGCGTGGCCTCGCCCAGGATCTCCCCAGTCTCGCCCCTTGCAAGTTGGATGCAGGAGCGACTGATTCTCATGGCTTCCGACCCCAAATGAAATGAGAACCGTAGACTCTTCCCCAAACCCTGGTCTGCTTCTCATCCGTGGGGTTTGCTAGTGGCCCCAGAGAAAACTGGGCCCCAAAACCAAACAACTCAAACATGTCCTAAAAGCATGCCCCACCTCACCGGCCTTTCCTGTCTCCCGGCACAGGGCGTGTTATGCAAAACCCCGTGTGTGCAGGAGAGTGGGAGGCCCTGCGGCTGGGCTGGGAGCCTCACACTGAAAACAGATCAGTCGGGGCTCCTTGCTAACATGCGGGGGGAGACTGTTTCTAGAAAGGTGTCACTGAGGGGTTCCAAGGAGTTGCTGACAGGATTATGTTTTGTCTCTCAGGAATTCATGTTGTATCCGGTCCTTCAGAAGAACCTGTGTGCAAAGGTTGTAAATGTGTAAGAGCCTAAGCGTTGTTTACCACTGGGGTTTGTTAGCATCGCTAGGTTATAATTTAGAAAAGAAATCTCTCACAGTCTTCCGCAAGCAGTTAACAGACCACTTCCAGCTTTGAAATTCTTACTGAGGTTGTAACATCAGGACAATTGCAACCATCCACAGCTTTCTGGACCATTCAGCGGTCATTTCCTCTGACGCAGTAGGGAAATGGGGTAAAAGGGACAGGCCTGGAAGGAGAGAGAAAGGGGCCTCACTTCAGGGGTGTTGGTGCCTAGAGGTCACGTGGTGTGGGCAGAGCACACGGTGTTTGGTGTCTGTGCCCTCTCCTTGCTCGCTCTAAGAGGGTGTGATGTCATCAAGGAGCTTTCTGTGTTCCTGAAACACTTCAGAGGTCCAAAGAGGCTCTGAGTGCCCGGACTCAGGAACTCTTACCTCGGTGCCGCTCTCCCTCCCCGCCCCGCCCCCCAATTTCACCACTTTTTCCTTTCCCTTTGCAAATCCATTTCAATGCCTCATCCTGTGAGCTTCTTCAGGAATCTTGAGGGATTCCCTTTAAAATTTAGATCGGGACAGTGTCTGAAGCCACTTGAAGCTGGGAGGCGTAGATTGTCTCTTTTTGTCCTGGCTGCCAGGAAGCTCAAAGCCAAGCACTTCATAATCGCAATAATTGCATAAACCCTTTTGCTCATTGACTAAGTAATCATTTACTAACCTCATTGTAAACTATCTCAAATCTGATGGGCGCCTGGGTGGCTCAGTCGGTTAAGCATCTGACTTCAGCTCAGGTCATGATCTTGCAGTTTGGGAGTTCGAGTCCTATCTCCCTCCCTCTCTGCCCCTCCTCCCAAAAAATAAATAAACATTAAAAATTTTTTTTGATTATCTCAAATCTGAGATTTGACAAATGGAGGCATATAAATCAATTTAACCACATCATTAAGGAAAAGAAAATTCATCAGTCTGCCAGCCTCTGCCTCTCCCTCCCTTTGAATCCCATCTTGGGAACACCCTGCTACAGACAGACTTCGCATGACTGTCCCAGACCGCCACAGGCCACTGACTTCAGAATCAGCTGCCAGAACCCATCATGGATATCAGGGCTCACTTCAACGTGTAGTTGGTGTTCCCTCCTGGAGTCTGTCTTGGCGACCTTATCGATCACACGCTGTGTGTAGAGTCAGTCAGCAAGTGCAGTAAAACCTTGGTTTGTGAGCATAATTCATTCCGGGAACATGCTTGTAATCCAGAGCACTTGCAGATCAAAGTGAATTTCAAGAACCATCGACTCAGTGGTGAACATGCGACGTTTGCCGTCACGTAACACTCATATTGCAAGACATTGCTCGTTTATCAAGTTAAAATTTACTAAAAATGTCTGCCCATCTTGTGGAACACTCGCAGAACAAGTTACTGGTCATCCAGGGTTTTACGCATTTACTTGGGCCGGTGGCACGGTGGCAGGCCCAGAGGAGCACAGAGGAGGGAGAGCACCGGGCCCTCCCACAGCACACTGGGTGGGGACGCAGGTGCCGACCCGTTCCCCAGGTCAGGCCAGGGGACTTGCCGGATTGGGGGTGGGGGTGCGGGGGAGGGTATTTGACCTGGCTGCTCCATCCTCCCTAATGACGGGCAACTGCTCATTCCTGTCACTGAGCAACTTAGAAACGCCCCCTGAAAAGTCTGTCTGGTCCCAGAGAGAAGCGAGTGACCCATTGGGGATTCCCTACCTCTACCTTTCTGTGAAGGAGACAGGTGGCCTGTGACACAGGCCTGGGGCTGGTCACCGTGTTCCTGGCAGAGCTAATGGAGAGAGAGTTTCTGCCTGGACAGCAGGTGCGGTCACACCTCCGCCCCAGGACCCCTGAAATGCTTTACGCAAACTTCATCCTTGTTGCTTCAAATGCATGAGCCTATTGAGTCCTTATTTGTTGGTATTTCTTTGGAAGTTTCTCAATTGCTTTTTTTTTTAGTATTTATTTATTTATTTCTTTATTTTGAAAGAGAGAGCACAAATGGGGAGGGGCAGAGAGAGAGAGAGAGAGAGAGAGAATGAGAGAATTCCAAGCAAGCTCCCTGCTGTTGGCACAGAGCCCAACTTGGGGCTTGATCTCACAAACCGAAAAGATCATGACCTGAGCTGAAATCAAGAGTCGGACACTTAACTGACTGAGCCACCCAGGGGCCCCTCTACTGCTTTTCATCATGTCCTTTTTACATTATCGTGTTATCCTAGATACTTACTGAAACAGGCCTGTTTCAGGTTTTTTGAGAGAGAGAGAACATGTGCACACATGTGTACATGCGTAGGGGAGGGGCAGAGAGAGAGAGAGAGAGAGAGAGAGAGAGAGAATCCCCAGCATGCTCCTTGCTGTCAGCATAGAGCCCGATGCGGGGCTCAATCTCAGGAACCGTGAAATCATGACCTGAGCATAAATCAAGAGTTAGACACTTAACCGACTGAACCAGCCAGGTGCCCCGACACAGGCCTGTTTCAGTCTTAATGTTAATGTTGTTGGCAGAATGAGGGCATCATGGCAATTTTAAAAAGCCCCCTTAAGGCTCTTCACAGCAATATCTGGGAAATACATACGTTGCTTCTGATGGGAGGCGAGGGCTCTAGACTTGGATTGCCTGAGTCCGAACCCTGGTTCTGCCATCTGTTAGCCATATGACCTTGGGGAGTTGCTTCATTTCTTTGCTTGAGTTATCTCATCTGTAAAATGAGGAATAACATAGTCTCTGCCTTCCAGGTTTATTGGCACAATTAACTGACTAAATACAGTAAAGCACTTGGAACTGTGCCTGGCGTAAAAGCACTCAATAAATGTCTCTTGTTCATCATTATCATTCAGCTTGGGTTCACTGAATACATGAATACATGCTCCGTGTCAGGCCCTGGGCAATTCACTGGGCTGCAGGTTGAAAGACATTGTCTCTGTCCTCCAGGAATTTATAGCCATGTAAAATCGGTGTGTACTTAAACGATAGGAGTTATGAGACAAATAAGTACAGGCTGGACCAGCACAAAGGCCACGCGGTGGCTTCTCTCTTGGGTGTGGCCTGGGGCCATGAGGGAGAAGGCAGAGGAGGTGATCCCTGAGTGGCTTTTGGTTCCGGTGCAAGAGGCAAGCAGGCTGGGCAGGGGTGCGGATGTGGGGGCCCTGGGGGTGCAAGGTGGAAGTCTTGGAGAGCATGGTGCCTTTAGGAAACTTGGGGCAGGGACGGGGGGAGACGCTGGGTTAGTGGTCTGGGGCTGTGCTGTGGTGGCCTTGCTCGAGCCCTGCCTGGGGCCCTGGGCCTGCGGAGGCTCTGCAAAGCCTGTGAAGGTGTCCAGGCAGGAAGAATAGTATGGTCAGATTCCCGTTTTAGAAAGTTTACTCTGGGAAATAGTGAGGAGGATAGACAGGTGCGAGGTGACTCTAACCTCTGGGGCATGTGAGGATGGACCCGAACATAGGCCGTGACGGCAGCTTGGAGGGGAGGACACAGGATTCGAGGCACCGGATTCACCCAGTGGGGCAGGCGGGGCAGAGGGTTGGGAGAGCTGGGGATGACAGTCCGATTTCCACCCCGGATGGAGGCGCCACCTTACAGGGAAGGGAGAATGGGGGTGGGGCGTGGTTTGGAGAGCAAGGAGTGGATTCGGTTCTAGCACGTCGAATCTGGGGCTTGGTTTTCTTTGGTTTTAATGTCTCTTGAATAACCAGGTGGAGATGTCTGCGGCTCCAAAAGAGGTCTGAGTTGGAGCCCACGATGGAGCATGGCCATTGGGCATGATGGGGGAGGACTGTCAGCTGCGAGGGGGGTGGGGTGCAGAATAAGCAGGGGGCAGGGCTACTAGGACCAGTGGGGTGTGGGGTGGGCAGCGGCCCAAGGGAGAGCAAGAGGCAGGGGGACACCCAGAGGGAGCAGAGCAGCTTCAGGAGAGAGTGAGTGTAGAGACTGTGGTCACAGGAGATCCCAGGGAGATGGAGGGCTTAGAACTGACCTCTGGGTTTGGCCACAGGGAGTGGCTCAGTGACCTGGTGATATGTGTCTGTGGTGGGGAGACAACAGGCACCGGAGAGGGTGACCTGGAGTAAAGGGGAGATGGTAGAGACAGAAGTGCACACGAGCTCGGCAGGCTCAGCCCTGAGATTGTGCGCAGCACGAGGGAGAAGCTTTGAGTTAGAAGTCGGGGGCCCCTGACGCCAGGATTAGCCAGGACCCTCACCCTCCCAGCTGGTGGTTTACCCCGACTGCCTCAGTTCTCTCTGAAGTAGAAAAGGAAGTAGGTGGGGGTCGAAGAAAGTACTGGAAGTTTGGACTCGCCACTAAGCGAGAGGTTGACAGAATCTGATCACACCTCCTGCCCCAGATTTAAACGGATTCCACTACGGGACCAAACATACATTTGAGGAACGTCTGAGTGTTATGGACCTATGAATTCTTTAGTAGTTTTAGCTTGCTGTGTGCACAAAGACTGGAAGGATACACTCCCAAATGTTGATTGTACAGATCTCTGGGTGATAAAATCAAAGGGTGGGTTTTCCTTTTTAATTTTCCCATCTATTTTCTTTTTTTAACTGTGAACAAGCATGACGGTGGAAATGAGGGGAAAATATCAGTACATTGTGGTCCGCCAGGCTGCAGTGGCACGGAAGCTTCAAGACCTCCCTGCGAGATGCCTGTGGACGGGGGTGGGCGCTTCTCAGTTAACGCAGGCGTCACAACACTGGCAGGAATGTCTCAGCAGGCCTTCCGACTCCCTGCCGGCTGTTCAGAATTGTAAGAACAGAATTCCTTTCGTGAACTCCGTAACAGGAAGTTCTGAAGTCCGTGGAGATAAGCACAGAAGAGAATATTCTTTAAGGAAGGGAGGAAGGGAGGGAGAGAGGGAGGGAGGGTGAAAGGAAGGAAGGAAGGAAGGAAGGAAGGAAGGAAGGAAGGAAGGAAGGAAGGAAGGAAGGAAAAAAAAAGACATCGTTGGCCGGAAAGCACCTGTGTCACGGATCCTGTCTCAGGGACTGACCCACTGGCCTCTGGGTCTGAGATGGATTCACTGGGCAGATGGGGTCTTGCCTAGAAGGGAATGAGCCTTCCAGGGGATGTATGTAAATAGCGTTCTGTTGGAGGGGTAGGCTTTTAGAAAAGCTGCACTACGGGGACACCCGGGTGGCTCACAGTTGAGCATCCAACTTCGGCTCAAGTCATGATCTCACGGTTCATGAGTTCGAGCCCCACATCGGGCTCTTGACAGCTCAGAGCCTGGAGCCTGCTTTGGATTCTGTGTCTCCCTCTCTCTACCCCTGCTCTCCTTGCACTCTGTCTCTCTCTCTTTCTAAAATAAATAAACATTTAAATAAATAAATAAATAAATAAATAAATAAATAAATACCATTAAAGGGCCACACTGTTCCGTGATGTGTTCTGGTCTGGAATAGCAGGCAGTATTGAGAATACCAGAAGAGAGTTCCGAGTGCCCTTTGCAGTTTAGGGGTTTCCTTTTGTAGCCCTTTATGTGGGGCCTCCTGAGGTTTACCGCAAATTCTGGTTTGCTAGGACCTTAAAAACTGGGTGCCAGGGGGAAATAGCAACTTGAGCCTTCGCTTAGGAAGACTCTGCCCCACTGCTTTATCTCCTTGGGCAAACGATGTCCTTAGGGCTTTTCTTTTGTACATGAGACAGAGTGATGTGCCTTCCGGATTCATGAAAGTTCACACGATTGCCCAAACTCAATGACTTTTACATTAAAGAGCATTAATGTGGCCCTCTGGGCTTTTGGGAGGCCCTCTCTGCTTGGGCCAGTGCCCTTCCCAATCTCCTTTTACTTTTTTATTTTTCCTAAGGATTAAGAAAGTTGGGGGGGGGGTGCCTGGGTGGCTTTGTCAGTTAAGCATCCAACTTTGGCTCAGGTTATGATCTCATGATTCATGAGTTCAAGCCCCGCATCAGGCTCTGTGCTGGCAGCTCAGAGCCTGGAGCCTGCTTTGGATTCTGTGTCTCCCACTCTCTATGCACGCCCCCCCCCACTTGCTCTCTGTCTCTGTCTTTCTCAAAAATGAATAAAAGTTAAAAAAATTTTTTTTTTTAATTTATTTACTTATTTTGAGAGAGAGAGAGTGAGTGGGAGAGGGGCAGAGAGAGAGGTAGAGGAAGAGAATCTCAAGCAGGCTCCAACCTGTCAGTACAGAGCCTGATGCAGGGGTTCGAACCCACAAAGCTGCAATATCATGACCTGAGCCAAAACCGAGAATCAGATACTTTAATTAAATAAGCCACCCAGGTACTTTCCTTCTCGATCTCCTTTTAAAAGCAGCTCATCTGGGTGGTCAGGGTCCATGTTTGCTCCCATAAAGACTTCCAGACTCTGGTGCTCAGGGCAGTCCTCAGATATCTCTAGATAAGATGGTGATGGAATTTTGAATATAAAATTCAGTTAAGTTGGGCATATTCCTACTTTGAGTAGGCCCTTCCTGAGGTATGTTTTTATGCTTGTTTGTTTTTTCTTTAGTGTTTGAAGGAGAGAGAGCAAGGGAGAGACAGAGAGAGAGGGAGACAGATGATCCAAAGTGGGCTCTGTGCCAAGATCGAAGAGCCTGACTCAGGGCTCGAACTCATGAACCATGAGATCATGACCTGAGCAAAAGTCATACGCTTAACCGACTGAGCCACCCAGGCGTCCCTTGCTTGTATTTTTAATGAGTTTCTTTCTAATTGCAAAAGCTACATGTTCATATTAGAACATTTAAGAAATATGGTCAAGAAAACACAAATTACCTGTGATCCTACTATGTGAGATACCCATTAATAATTTTGCAGGTGTCTTTGTTTTAATATACATACAACAACGTGGGTATGAACTGCAATGAGTCGACTTCTACCCAAATTTTTTTTTATAAAAACAGTCCAGTACTATAAATGAGTTTTCCTTCTGATTTTCTTAGCGCTTTTCTTTCCTCTAGCTTTATTGTAAGAATATAGTCTATGATACAAATGTACAATATATGTATGAATTGACTACACGTGTTTTTGGTGTTCTGGTCAACAGGAGGCTATTAGTTAAGTTTCGGGTGAGTCAGAAGCTGTTATGTGCAGTTTTGGCTGCATGAACCCCTCAGCCCCACATTGTTCAAGTGTCAATGGGGTATATCAGATCTGTTCCAGAATGTCTTATATGCCATATACTATTTGGAAGTCTGTGTGTGCCTTTAGCCATCTGTTGTAAAGATATTCTCCATTCTAAAGCTTTATACTTTTATAGCATATTTAATGTCAAGAAGTACATCCTCAATGGCATTATACATACCATTTAGGTCCTTGCCAACCAAAGTTTGTTTGCTTTAAAAAATTTTGTATTGTTTATTTATTTTTGAGAGAGACAGAGAGACAGAGAAACAGAGCACAAGTGGGGGAGGGGCAGAGAGAAGGGGAGACAGAGCATCTGAAGCAGGCTCCAGGCTCTGAGCTGTCAGCCCAGAGCCCGACACGGGCCTCAAACTCACAAACCTTGAGATCATGACCTGAGCCAAAGTCAGGCGCCCAGCCAACAGCCACCCAGGCGCCCCTGTTTTTAAAATTTCCACCATACGCTTTTCTGGCATCTGACTGCATTTTGCAGACCAGGTTTTTTTTTTTTCCTACTTTTTTGAAGAAAACTTGTAATGTAACACTTGAGACAGTTGAAAGGGCACGAAGGACAGTTTGACAGTACGATGCCGCCACGCCCCCGCCTCATACATAAAACATCACACAGGTGGTCTAGCCTCTCTGTACCCGCCCTTCCCTCCCCCAGCCTCCCCACCACCACGGAGGTGACTGTTACTCTGAATCATGTGGTTTTCAGCATCTTGGTCCCCATAGTGCCTGTGTACCCGGATCCATGTTTCTAGAAGTTTCTTCTGCAGACCTCATCTCTGCCCCACTCAAAGTCCTGAGCCTCCACCAAGGAGCAGAGCATTAATGTGGATGAGCAGGCCTGTGGCTTTTCCGGGTTCCTGCTTGTCTGTTGCCCCATTGGCCCCCGGCGGGCCAGCGGGGAAGCACAGCACTGTCCTAGTGACACGGTGGCCACGCGCTGCCCGTCTCGGGTGTGAGCAGGTCCCTAACAAGACAGGAGAGCGAGCGTGAGAGCAGATAAGGAGCGGGGACAGAGTGGTCAGCAGGGGAGAGTTGGGGGCACCCAGCAAAGAGCCACATGAGGAGTGGGGTGAGGGGTGGGAGGAGAGGGGGGCACAGGGAGCCTCGAGGTGCATGCCGGCTGCAGACCCCAGAGAGGAACCCCAGGACCTCTTTGACACAACTTGAAATCTTCCCATAATTGGACCGTGGTACTGAGTTTTCCCTCCACTGCCAGGGAGACACCCCCGTGCATGCCCTGTGGCTCCGTTGCTTCCGCTCTACCCATCATCCTCCGGACAGGCCACCTCTGGCCACTGCTTGGATGGCCTCCCTCCCCGGGTGCCCCCGTCCTGCTGCACCCACCAGGGTTCTCCCGGCCCCCAGCTCCTCTTGCGCCAGTGGCCGAGGCTTTGGGCGGTGCCCAGCCTCCTGGCTGTGTCTGGGCCTCTGGGTGTCCGCCCCAGCAGCTGTTTGGGACCCAGGCCCACATCACTTCTGTGCACTTTCCCATGGTGCTCAGTGTGCTGTGCTTTCAGGAGAGTCGGTACTTGATTTGTCTTTGCAGTTTCCATAGCTGGGGTCTTTGGCCCTGGAGCCATTTTTGTAACAAAGGACAAAACTCCAGCTCCCTGGTCTGTACTGTTTCTTCAGCGGCTCTTCCTCTCCCAGAATTTGTCTTCCGTGGAAAGGTTCTGACACTCCATCTTCCTCCCCTCTAACCCGGGAACCCCTCGCTTGGCCTGTTACAGTCCATCAGCCCTGAAATCCCCACCTACCCCTCCAAGAGACCGCACTGCCCCTCACCCGGGCCCCTTCGGGACTTGGGCGTGACCCCCGGTTCCGCGGTACAGACGTTTCGTCGGCTTCCCTGATGGAGGTGTCCCGTGGGCACCCACTGATGAGTGCGGCCGGCTGTCACCTAGACCTTGGGTGGGGGGGTGGGTATGGAGCAGTCCTGGCTCAGAGCCGTGACTGGACCCAGCGTCAGGCCTGGTTCGTGAGAGGGAGCTGGGCCCGCTGCTGGAGCCCCCCAGGCTGGCACCCTGGGCCCCCTTCTTTCTTGTTCTGCTTGCTTTCACTGCTCCTTTCACCCCATGCCGGAAACCGGTAGACCTTTTCCAGGCTAGGGGCTCTGGTGCTGAACAAGGTAGACCCGTCATGGAGCTCCTGGTCTAGCATAGTAGTTCTCAGCCCTGCTGAGCGCTTTATTAAAATGCGGGAGTCCAGGCGCCCCAACAGGTTTTGTGCGGTAACAGTGTGGTAGAGCCAGGGCGTCCGGAGGCTGTTGCAGGTCGGTGTTGCGTACAACTCGCGGCTGAGAACACAGGCTCCCTGCCTCAGTCCGTTTGGGCCGTTGTAACAAACCAGCAGAGATGGGCTGCCTTATAAACAACAGAACGTTATATTTCTCACAGCTCTGGAGGCTGGGAAGTCCAAGATCATGGTGCTGGCAGATTTGGCCGCTGGGCAGGGCCCACTTCCCGGTTCGCAGACGGCCATCTTCTCGCTGTGTCCTCAGGTGGCAGGAGTGAGGGAGCTCTCTGAGGACTCACTCTAGGGGCGCGAAGCCCACGCACAAGGGCTCCACCCTCGTGACCTGACTACCTCCCAGAGGCCCCACCTTCTAATAGCACACGCCGAGGGTTAGGAATCTGGGGGAGACACATCCATTCGGTCCACTGCTGTGCCGCGTGCTGAGCACTCTGTGGCCAGCAGCATCCGAGTCCTCTGTGTGTGGGCTGTCTGCATCCACATCCGGCTTCACCCTCACAGTGACACCGGGAACCAGGTGAGGTGGGTCCTGGCTCACCAGTGAGGGAACAAAGGCACAGATAGGCCGAGCTTTCCACGGGGGCGCCAGTTACAGATGTGGGACCTGGATTTAAAGCAGGGCCAGCTGGCATCCAAGCCAGCCTCTTAGCCCTCACTGCTTCGCCGCTGACTCTTCTCTCCCGCTTCTCGGGCCCATGTTCCCAACCACCTTCCTGGACACCGGGTCCTGGGGTCCCCCAGGCCCTTCAGACTGTGAACTGGTCAGCTCTTCCCCGGATCTTGCTTCTCTGGTGCCCTAAGTGGTGAAGGGGGCTGCCTTTCACAAGCTGCTTCCTGGTAAGCATTCGCATCCATCTCCTTCCTCCTCACACCTCTCCACCATCACAAGATTGATTGGGTTCCCTACATCTTTTGTTTAGATTTAAATCTCCTCCCTCCTTCTCCCCCATCCTCCTTGCTCAGTGTCTCCATGCTGGGCCATCAGCAGTAACCTCCTAACTGGTCTGCAGGACTCTCTTCTCTCCCTGTTCTTATCTAATCCGGCACAGCATAGACACCCGAGTTCTTCTCCACGTTCTCTGATGGCTCTGGGTGGCTGTCCCAGCCTTTAGGCCTGGCATTCACTCTACTCAAGCTGGCCCGCCTGCCCGTCGGTCCAGCCTCTCTGCTGCCTGCCCTGGATTTTGCCGTGCTCATTTTCTCACCAGCCCCCAGTTGGGCCGGGCTCACTCTCACCTTTTTGTCTTTACCTATGCCCCTCCTCCGTCCAGAACCCCTCTCCACCCTCAGGTCTACCCGTCAAAGCCCTGTGCATGCCTTAGGCCCACTCTTAAGACTCACCTCTTGAGGGATGCCTGGGTGGCACAGTCAGTTAAGTGTCCAATGTCGGCTTAGGTCATGATATCGCAGTTCATGGGTTCAAGCCCTGTGTTGGGCTATGTGCTGACAGCTCAGAGCCTGGAGCCTGCTTTGGATTCTGTGTCTCCCTCTCTCTCTGTCCCTCCCCCACTCGTGTTTCTCTCTCTCTCTCTCCCTCTCTCTCTCTCTCTCAAAAATAAATAAATAAACTTAAAAAGAAAAAAATCTCATGTCTTGAAACCTGGCTGGTCGGCACCTACTCCTCTGTGCTCCCTCAACACAGCCATCTTCTAGAATCATTAGCCTCCAAGAGACCAAGGGCCACTAGGACAGAGACCTTGTTTGATACCTGAATGCATAGCAGTGAGCCCCAGGGCATGGGCTGAGCACCAAGTAGGCACCTGGTGAAGACTGGTTATTGAGACTGTGCATAGGCCTGGGCACCGCCCACTTTCCCTCTGCTTGGACAGGCACACGGGCCCCAGTAGACTCTGGTGGCACTCTGGGTCTGCCGTCGGCCCCACCAGTGGTGTTGACAGCTAACAGAAAATGCAAAGCATTCACCAGCATATTAAAAGGACAGGATCGCAGATTGGAGGGCACGTCGGGTCAAAAAGCAAGGTGTCCGAGGACCATGACTCACAGGGGCTTCTGGATCCACGAGAACCACACATAGACTACCAGTGCTTCGTAACATTAGCGTCGGTAAAAGAATAAAGTAAAGCTCAATTCTGGTTTAAGCAGTAGCTGATAACATTCAGAGCTGCAGATTTTGATCTGGGAACACTGACCCATTGGGTCCGAAGCTCATTAGTGAAAATTTGAAAAGGCTGAAGGTGTTATGGGGAAGTTTTAATGTAGACCAAACGGGAGTCGGGGAGTCAAATCCTAACGGTAGTATTTACAGAGGAAAGAATGGATTCAGTGAAAAGCATGTCAGGAAGATGAAAGTAGAAAATCATCAGAACAGTGTAACTGTCCACTGGGGGAAATCATCTACTTTTCCTCCGGAAAACTCATTGTCCACAAGTATCCATCGGTGTTGGCGTGATTTCTGCCACGTGTGTGTGTGTGTGTGTGTGTGTGTGTGTGTGGCGGCTGCTTCCAGGTGACCATCTCCACCACGGGGCGTCAGAACCAGTGGAGTCCCTGGCTCAGCCCTGACCCCTGTCCTCTTCCTCACAGGGCGCGGTGCCCAAAGGAAACGCCACTAAAGAGTTCATCGAGAGTTTACAGCTGAAGCCCGGGCAGGTGGTGTACAAGTGTCCCAAATGCTGCAGCATCAAGCCCGACCGAGCCCACCACTGCAGGTACGCGTGCGCCCCGCCCCCTCCCAGCCTGGGCTCGCTTCCCCCACCTCCACCCTCACCTGCTCTGGGGGAGCACCCCCACCCCGCCACCACTTGCTTCTTGAATGGGTGGCGTCGGCAACAGGACTTGTGAACGTCCCCTGCTCTCGGCAGGGAGCGGCCGCTGTGACTCTCCCTCCCCGTCTCCCATGAGCTCACTAGATGGGCAAGGCCGCTTGGTTTGGGCTCAGGACCTCTATCCTAAGACTTGACTCTCCCACCGCTGACGAAGGTCCCTGCCAGGCCCTTGACTGTCGGTGCCTGTTTCCGTATCTGTGAAATTGGGGGGGTCCTTCCTCTTCCTACCTTGTTGCTTTATTACCTAATTAAGAGTGCGGGAGACAAAGCTTTAGAAAATCATTCTGCGAGTGTCTATTACTTGACACATTGAAGAGGTGGGCCCTTTTCAGCTAAATTTCAGCAAAGCGGTTGTCCTTGAATGAAGGCTTTTCTTTAAAACAGAACTTTGGGACGCCTGGGTGGCTCAGTCAGCTGAGCATCTGTCTGACTTCGGTTCAGGTCATGATCTCACAGTTCATGAGTTCAGGCCCCACATCGTAGCGCCTGCTTTGGGTCCTCTGCCCCCCTCTCCCTGCCCTTCCCCAGCTGTGCCCTCTCTCAAAAATAAATAAACTTAAAAAAAAAAACTTATAGGGGTTCCCAGGTGGCTCAGTTGGTTGAGCATCTGCTCTTGACCCCAGCTCAGGTCTTGATCTTGGGGTCGTGTGTTCAAGGCCCAAGCTGGGCTCCACGCTGAGCGTGAAGCCTACTCGGGAAAAAACAAAAAACAAAAATAACTACAACAAACTTCCGGAGGTCGTGACTATTGCAGAATTCGGCCCCAAGAGTCATTTCCCCATCGCCTCTGTGGTAATTTTTCCCCTTGGTTTTCCTTTCCTTCATGTTCTGAGTCTTCCCAACAAGAAGACATCTAGCTAAAAACTGCGTTTTATCATTACAAGGGAACTTTAAATGATAAATTACAGAAATACAAACGTGTCACTTGGTCCCTTTTTCAGACGGGCATGTGTTTGGGGCGGGAGGGTCACACCGAGGTCACACAGCTGGTGGGTACCAGACATAGGAGTGGCTCCCAGTGTTCGCGGCTCCAGTCTAGTCTTCCCACTGGAGTTCCAGTTTCGTAGGATCCTGCGACCCGATGTGACTGTGCGGATGCTGTCCTGTCCAACCCCCCCAGCGGGCTGGCACCCCTGAGGGCGAGGGCCGAGGAGCGTGGGCAGGCCCGCTGCTGATGTCTGTCTCCGGTGGCGTGTTCTGCGGTTAGGAGGAGCTAAGTGCGCAGAGCCCGGCGTGGGGGGGTCGGTTCACCTCTGAGATCTGCGAGGGGGGCGCCCGTCTAGCCCGTCCTGCCACCCGAGGCTTGGAAAGCCGGCTGTTCTCATCACCTGAGTGGAGGGGCCAGCTTGCTTGTGTGCTTCTGAGGCCGTGACTCCAGGCGGCCCAGTGTGCTGGGATGGGCTCCGGCCTTGGCGTTGGAGAGGTCCATGTTGGAAGGCCAGCCACCTCCCTGCCACACGTGTCCCCAGACTCTGAACCAGGCAGCCCATCCCTCTGAGCTCGCCTCTGTTTTCCGTAAAGGGGCCCGTTGCCCCGTCACTTGTGGGGGTTAAGTCTGAATGAGAGAGTCAGCGGGCTCCCCCAGGTAGAGGCGTGTGCCGCCAGTGGGGGTGCGCAGGGCTTACAGAAACACGGAGCTGCGACCTTTGTAGAAAAGAGCCCTTGGGCAACCACAGTGGTTCTTTCTCTTTCCTCCTGGGGCCCTCAGCTGCCTCCCCTGCCTGGCATTTTCCTCACCGCCGCCTCCTCGCCTCTCTCACCAGCACGATCGAGGGAGGTATTCTTGAGGGCTAGTAAACAGATCAGCATGAGCAAAACAAGAGCTGCTGACTCATGACCCCTGGAGAGGCGGTCTGTGTGTCCTCTGCTCCTGCGTCAGGAAGCGTGCGCCGACAGCTGCTCCTCTGGGAGGGCTCCTGGCGGCCTGGGCCATCTGGGGACCCGCGGTTTGGGAGGCGCACAGCCCCCCGCATGCCAAACAGAGCTGGGTTTTGCTTGAGCCGGGAGGCCTGCTGCCCAGCTCGAGAGTTGACACCCGTCCGCCTCCCGGCTCCGGCGAAGGTGTGTGTCCACGCCCGTGAGCACGCGCCCAGCTCTCCAGGTCCTGGCCTCCCAGCAGAGCCCGTGGAACCGAAAACTGGCCCCATTCCCTGAGCCCTGGTGGGCGCCGCAGATGCTCCCTGCCCCGGGACGTGTAGATGCTCCTTCCGCCCGGTGGCGTGCGGCTGGGCCTTCTTCCCACGGAGGGCCTCTCTGGAACCCCACGCTGCTTTCATCCTGGCACCGAGGACCACGCAGGCATGTGGAGATCCCGTGGGAGCCGTACGCGAATGTGGACAGCCACGGTGTGAGGCGCATGCGGCAGGTTCCTTCTGCACAAGGAGGTGGAGACCTGTGACCCTGGCAAAGCCTCACACACACACACACACACCGCCCCCATGCGCATACATGCTGAGGCCAGACAGTCACAGACGGCTCCGGGCCTCTGTCTCTCTCTCATGGCCGTGACCGCTGATAGGAGTATTGTTTCTAAGGCATTTGACCTGCATCTTCTCTAACCCTGGGAGATCGGGTCAGGACTCCTTCTGCAGAGGGCAGTTCGGAGGAGCTGGGTTTCCGTGCCCAGAGCCCAGCCCTGGGACCGGCGAGCAGCGCTCCACCTGCTACACCAGACTGCCTTACGCGTCGTGGTTGTGGAGCTGGGACTGGGATGTGGCAGATGTCCTTTCACTGATGATTTTAAGCATGATGGAGGAGGCATGAGATGAAAACCTGCGTGGTCCACTTGGTGCCCTGCTGTGCGCTTTCCTCCTGCCCGCTGGGCATCCCGCTCTGATGCGGCGGAGCCGCTTCCTAGGCTTGCTGCCTCCCATCTGTAGCACCAGGACGTGCACTCGGCCGACGCTGCTGGGCAAGCGCCTCTGGAGGGAGGGACACGGGCCCTCGCGGACACAGCCGTGTCTCCATGGCAGGCCACCACCCAGGAGGGCAGGGGCCTCAGCCTGCTCCTCGGGGACTGAGCGCCAGGGGCCCTCGGACCTCCCCAGAGAGGAGCCGGGACAGAGGCACGGAGGAGCCCGAGTACATGGAGCTGCTGAAGTTGTTGGGCTCCACCAGGCTTTTGACAGAAGTGCTTCGGGGCCTGAGAAATGGCAGGGAATCTGGTGGAAGAGGGAGGGAGAGGCATCGCCGTCTTCCAGAACATGGATTTAAAAACACAGAAGGGGCTCAGGAAACCCTGAAGGCAGGAACTTCAGAAATACTTCCATGGAAGATGTTTGGTCTTCCCAGTGACAGGCTGAGGACGAGCTGGCAGGTCCCTAGCCTGTGCCCCAAGGGTTCACCTGCCCACCGTGTCTTACACAGGGGGCACCAAGGGGTGCCCAAGAGGAGTCCCAGGAAGGAGCTGGCACGCTCAGTAACGAGAAACCAGCGAGGAGCCCCAGAGAGGAGAGGTTCTGTGGGGTGCCAAGGGTGGTAAAGGGCCCTTTGCCTGCCTTGTCTGGGGAGGGGACCCCGCAGAGCCCCCTGCCCCCGCCCAGCCATGAGGAATGGGAAGAAGGCTGGCCCTGAGGCGACAGATACCCCAGGGAGGTGTCCAGGGGCGTGGGAGGACCGAATTTTTTTCTTCCTCGTGACAGATGGCGCCTGAGGCCAAGTAGCCAGGCGGCCGGGGAAGGCCTGGCCCTTACTCTCCAGGCCCCAAGTGCAGAACCGTGCAGGCTGCTAGTTTTGAGAGCATGGGTGAGACGGCCCCTGACCAGGGCCACATTCACGGATGGACCCCCTCCCCGTGTGCCCCCTCCCAGCCCCAGAGCCTGCCTCTGAACAGCAGGGGGAGAGGGACCACCTCGGCGTTCCGCGCCTGCGCACCTCGGGGCCACCTTCTGTAGCCCAGCAGCTGTGCTCACTTGTCCCTGCTCCCTGGAGGAGGAGGACTGTTCTGGCGTGGCCGCCAAGGACACGGAGCGCATTGTGAAACTCACTTCCTGGGGTGCACGCCGGGTCTCTCGAGAGGCTGGGGGGAGAGCAAAGGACGGATGTGACAGCTTGTTGAAACCCTGGGTGGCTTTCAGAGGATGTCAGGCCACTTGACCCCTCTCTGCTGCTGAGCAAACACTGCCTCGAAGCTCCCACCGGAAACCTCCGGGAAGAGGAGGCACCAGTGGGCAAGAGGCTGCTCAGGAGCCTGGAGCAGGGGGGTGGGCACCCTCGGGAGTTGAGTTTGTTTGTTTTTTTAACATTTATTCTTTTTTTTTTTTTTTTTAAGAGAGAGACAGAGCATGAACGGGGGAGAGGCAGAGAGAGGGGGACGCAGGATCCTGAACGGGCTCCAGGCTCAGGTGTCAGCACAGAGCCTGGGACGGAGCTCGAACCTATGAACTGTGAGATCCTGACCTGAGCCAAAGTGGACCGCTTAACCGACTGAGCGCCCCAGGCACCCCTCCCCTCAGGAGTTTGGGCACCTGATTGGGAGGGAACTAAGACCCCAGGGCTGAGGAAGGACTCAAAAGGTGACTCCATGAAGGGAATGTGGTGTCTGAAGCCCAGGATGCAGGAGCAGCTCTTTCTTCACGGTCTACTTGTCAGTACGTGTAAACTTGTGTACTAGAGGTGCCTGGGGGCTCAGTCTGTTCAGCCGGTCATGATCTCACAGTTTGTGAGTTCAAACCCCGCATCAGGCTCTGTGCTGTCCATGCAGAGCCTGCTTTGGATCTTCTGTCTCCCTCTCTGCCCTCCCCACTTGCACACATACGTGCGAGAGCTCTCTCGCTCTCTCTCTCAAAAATAAACATTAAAAAAATATTAAACTTGTATGCTGGGAACAAGTGTTATCTATTGAAATATACGTTATACATATTCACATGTATTTTTGTAATTGGTAACACACGCATGTGGAGAGAGATGGGTACCTGACTTTATATCCTTCCGGGCCTCTTTCGTGCCTCTTTCTTCCCCTGCCCTCCAGGCTCCCAGGGAGACTCTGGAGCTGGGCCAGCATCTCTGAGGTGCGCCCACACCCCTGTATTAGTGAGGACCTTCAGAGCCGTGGAGGAGAACAAGGGTGGGGACTGGCCAGGACCCCACCATCTGTTGTCACCTTTTCCTTACAACACGTAACTTCCTGGGGATGGGGAACTGAGGCTCCAAGCTTGGCCAGCCTGCCCAGGGTAGCGCGGCAGCCCCAGGCCTGCCTTGCCACCAAAGCCCGTGCCATGCTGAGAAAAGGGCACACATTCCCCTTGGGGTTACGGAGGAGCCCGCAGCCTCGAGTTGGCCGTGGCCTTGCCATGGGGGCCTCCTTCAGAGTGGTCTGCGCTTCCTGGCCTGGAGTGTGGGGAGCCCTCACGGCCACACCCAGAAGGGCTCCTCCCCGGCTGTCCCTGCCCTGTCACCAGCCAGAGCTCAGCAGCTGCCAGTTCACCACATGTGACCCTGATAACAGCCAGGGTCCACCCGCCACAGCCCACGGGGCACTTGATGAAGAACCTGAAAGTTGTGGAAACAAGTGGAAAGAAAACCTGCGGTGAACTGAGGGGCTTTCGAAAAAGAAAAACCTCTAATCACCTTATTTCTGACACTATTTCACACTGTTTTGAATAATACCCTCGAGGTAACGTCAAAGAGCCTATGTTAACAAATTGAGGAAGGATCAACTCTGGTGAGCCCGTCTGTTGGCAAGTGAGTCTGAGGCTGAGTTTGGGGCAGGGGGGCTTCCAAGCCCCCATCAGTCTGTACTTGGTTTCAGATTTTTCCTTTGTACAGTCCAAACAGGGGTGGGGAGGGGATTTGCTGTCATGAGCTTGAAACAGCCAGTCCCAAAAGGAGCCCAATCACAAGTTAGTAATTTGAAATTTAATAGGACTTCTTTTTTTTTTTTATGTTTATCTCTTTTTGAGAGAGAGTGTGTGTGTGTGTGTGTGCATGCGCGTGCAAACCCAACTTGGAGGAGCAGGAGGGACAGAGAGAGAGGAAGAGGGAGAGAATCCCAAGCAGGCTCCGTGCTGTCAGCTTGGAGTCCGAAGCGGGGCTCGATCTCATGAGCCACGAGATCATGACCTGAGCCGAAGTCGGATGCTTTAACCGATTGAGCCACCCAGGCGCCCCAAAGTAACGGGATTTCCGGCCAACACTTAAGCTCAAACACATTCTGCTTTTTCAGCTAAGTGGGTGCAGTGTTAGAGCTGAAAGGCTCTTGAAGGGGCCCTCCTGCCGCCCGAGACCTCCTGCACTTGAGCCCAGTCTGTGCCCTTCCAGCCCCCTCTTTGGTTGGCACCCTCCCTGCTGCGCCCCTCCCTCCGGGTTTTGGTCTTTGGGGGGAGTTAGGAGCAGCTGCTTTCTGTACCCACCTCAGCCTGTCACATTTTCAAAACTGCTTCTTTGCTGGATCCCTCTCAGTAAACCCGATCTCCAGCCCATTTATGACCAGAGAGCAGCCTCTGCTCAAACCCCCTCAGTTCTACCCCGTTTCTGTGTGAAACAAGAGAAGGAGACTTACTGGAGATGACCGTCCCCTGTTTGGAATGACATGGCCCTGGGGGTCCCGACCCCACCTTCCGGGCCCCTTGCAGCACACTCAGCAGGACACAGGGGCAGGGCCGTGGAGCGGAGCTGGAGGGGTAGGTTCTCCGCTGCCCTCGGGCCCCCACCACCGTGAGGACACCCCTAAAGTCTGCCTCGTGGGCCCTTTCAGTGTCTGTAAGCGGTGTATCCGGAAGATGGACCACCACTGTCCCTGGGTCAATAACTGCGTCGGCGAGAACAACCAGAAATACTTCGTCCTGTTTACAGTAAGTCCGCTTCCGAGCCATGCCCCGCCCTCCGCGGAGAGCCGGAGCGCTGTGGGCCTCCGAAAGTTCTGGGCACGCACAGTGCGTTTCGCTGCTGTTCCGAACACTTGCCTGGCCATGTAGACCTGTGCCTTTCTGCCAAAGCACCCCTGGTCCAACAAGGGCCTGCTCCTAGGCCCTTCGCTGGAGCGTCTAGAAAACCGGCTCCGCTGGGTTGGCTCTAAGCAAGGGCCTTGTTCCCGTCCCAGGTGTCCAGTCTGAGTAGCTACAGAAGGCAGTTCTGGTGACCACGAGCCCTCCCTCAGCTGCCGGGGGGAGGGGATAGTGAGTGTGGGGGCTGGAGCACCACTGGCAGTCGGCACCCTGACTTTTCAAGTGAAGGGAAGCCACAGGCCCAGAGCAGCCCCGCCCACCCTGGGCCCCGGTCACGCCTGGTCACGGGCTCGTTTCCGCCTTGGTCCGCGTACTCCTGGTGAACGGCTGCTCGCCTCCGTCCCCGGGCTGGGGTGCGGGACCAGTAGGCCAGTCAGCAGATGCCTCCTGGCTCTCCCCTGGTCAGCCCTCGGCCTAACTGGGTGCTCCCGAATGGGAGGCTCTGAGCGCCCCTGTCCTGGGAGCCTGCATGGTCAGAAGGTTCTCACAACAATGGCGTCTGCCCTGCTTTCCTGTTTCAGATGTACATAGCGCTCATTTCCTTGCACGCCCTCATCATGGTGGGATTCCACTTTCTGCATTGCTTTGAAGAAGACTGGACAAGTGAGTATGTGCCAGGGCCTCCCTCCCTGCCCCCGGGGGGCGGTGTGTGGCCAGGCGGGGCGGCCTCCTGGTCTGTGTCATGGTCTCAGGGGCCAACCCCGTTTTAGCAGATCAGCAGCAAGCCTACGGACTGCCCAGGCCAGGGGCAGCAGAGGCCCGAATCTCCATGGAAAAAAAGCAGCCCCTTAAAGTCAGTTCCACAGGTAAAGTGGTGAGGTGGACAGGCCCCGTAGCCCAAGCACGGCTGGGGGAAGTGCAGGCCCCCCGAGGATCACGTCCCAGCGCGCGGGAGCCCTGCCAGGGAGAGGACCTTTGTTTCCATGTCTTTAAGAAGAGTCACTTTAATCAGAAGTCATTTCCTTCCGATCTCCCAGAAATCCATTTTGAACTTTGGGGGGTTTTTTTGCTTGTTTGTTTGTGTGGTTGTCTCTTAACTGCTTAATTACCAATCTACGTGAAGATCATAGAGCAGACCTTCCCACTTTAGAAGTACGGTCTCGCTGCGCAAACGCCGGAGCGCCAACCAGAAGACCACGTAAATCCTGAGGGAAAAAGTAGATGCTGAGGAAGTCAATGCCATTTATGACTTCAAAGGAGAATAAAAAATAAAACATAAGAAACACAAGTTTAAGGAGATGCTGGAGAGGCCACGTGCTGAGCGACATCTCGCGCACGCACAGTCTGTGAGGCAGCCGTCTGGAGCAGAAACATCGGAGGGGTCCCTGTTTTCATCCCCCCGTCTTCTAGAAGGTTTGCTCTTCCCGCACGGACCGTCTTTGGGATCTGTAGCTCCCGGCCGGCTGCGGAGAGGCCTTCCCTGCCTCTGCCCTCGGTCTGCGTCTGCCGCCCCCGCCCTCCGTGGCCCTGCCCCTGCCCTGTGCGGCCTGGCCTCGCCTCGAGGAGAGACCCCACGAGTGCCCATCAGCGCACGCTGCCGTGACCCTGTGCCATGGACTGAGGGGCCTTAGCATTTCTCTCTCACCTTGTGGAGGCTGGGCAGTCCAGGGTCAAGGTGCCGGCTGATTCAGTTCCTGGTGCCGGCTGTCTCCCTGGCCTGCAGACGGCCACCTTCTGTGTCCTCTCACACGGCGGAGGGAGAAGAGCAAGCTGTCTGGTGCCCTTTCTTGTACGGGCTCTCACCCTCATTACCTCCCAAAGAACACCTCATGGGGGTCGGGGCTTCCAAATACGAACTTTGCGGGCGACACAGTTCAGTCCATGTCCCCGTGTCCCCCAGTTTCCGTGACTACTGCAGTTCTGGCTCCAGCCGGAGGGGGAGGGTCAAGCTAGGGGAGAGTGGGGAGAAGAGTAGGGGGCGTTCGTGCCGTCCTGTGTAGCCGGGCAGGGCACTGGCGCGGTCCTCGGTGAGCGTTCTGGAAGTACACATATCCCTCCAGACTGGGGATCCGTCCAACCCCAGATGTGGCCTTGGTGACTTGACAGTGGAGTCTGACAAGGACATTTTATCAACCCCATCGCTACCCCCCATCCCCCCCGCCATTGGGCTAACAGACACGGACAGCAATGAGAGTGACATGCCCCGTCAACGAGGCACAATGTCCCTGTCTCCGGATCGCAGCTGGTAGGGGCCGTTTAGCTAATGCCCACCCAGGGCCAGCTGTGGCGCCCATGGCTTCCCCAGCGGTGCCCATTTCAGCCTGCAGGGCTAGCAAGATCCTCCCACTTAGTGGATGACCAAAGCTGGGGCCACGGGGCTCGGGCAAGCCCCCAGGCCCACACAGCTAAGAAGAAGGCCACGATTCAAGCGCCAGCCCCGCCCGGATGACCCCAGTGCCCCGGGGCCCCCTGCAGGTTCCTGATCCTCTGCAGTCAGGATTTGCAGTGGAAGAGGCCCGAGACACCAGTTCCTATGGCAGCTAAGGCTAGAAGGACAGTGCCCAGAGCAGAAGCCTGAGATTGGCCGTAGGTGACGGTCACCAGCACCTGCTCCCTGGATGGAGGTCCTTGCTCCTTCCCTGGCCATCTCGGCTGCCCTGGGGCTGGAGCCGGAGGTGGAGCCCTGTGCCACGGCCTGTCCTCCATCTTTGCCCTCTGGAGTGGGGGAGGCAGAGGCCAGATCCAGGGAGACAGAACCACCAGTCTACCCTTCTCTCAACACCAGCTCACGTGCCCTCATCCTGGGGACACGCCCTTCTTGCACAAGCTGGATGCAAGGCCGCTTATCCACGGCTGAGCAGTGATGGTCGTGACGGTACAGGGGCCGGAATGGAACATGGCAGCATCTTAGCAGGAGCTCGTGATCAGAAGTGGCTCCCGGATCCTCACCCGGCTGTGTCTGCCTGACCGCGGAACCGTGTCCTGCCCCTCAGCCGGCCCAGGGCACAGGCCAGGCAGGCGCCTGCCACTCCGGCACCACCCAGGGCCCCCACCCCAGCCCTGCCAGTGAGGAAGCCATAAGGGAAACTTCTGGGGGCTTTGTTAAGTCCCAAGGGAAGTGTGAGGAGATCAAGGCATTTGGAGGAGGTGTTCCTCACTCCACCACCCGTACGGTGCCCATTCCCGGGTTTGACCTCCCTTGCCCCTCCTCACCTTCCTGTGAGGGAGGTGGCAGGGTGGCTCAGAAGGGCACTGAATCCCCAAATTACCTGGGTTCCCAAAGCCCAGGGAAGCCTGACCCTGCCCTCCCGGATCGGACCCCTCCAGCCAGGGAAACAGGCCTGAGCACAGGGGCAGCAAGAAACATGCATCATGACCCCAGGTGACAGGCCCCCTACCATAGGAGTCCCGCAGTAGTGAGCACTGCCCGCTGGGACCCCCACCACCCCCAGTGTCTCCCCCTGGTCTCCCCCAGCACCTCTGCTTTTCTCTCCAGCGGGTGGGGACAAGGGGGCTTCTGATTCAGACTTGGTTCAGACAGAGCAGTGAAACCTCACTGCTCTACCGAGGATGGAGTGGAGGCCTGGAGGGGGACAGGGACTTGTCTCGGGTCATACCCCCCGTCAGCCTGGGCTCGGAGACAGGCTGGAGAGTGGAAGCGCCAGGCAGATCTCCAGCGGGACTGACTGCCCCAGTGATGCGGATGCTCCTGAGAAGGCCGTTTCCCGTGGGGCCCGTTTCACACCCGGCTCAGGGCCAAGCCCGGCAGCCAGGCTGCCCCCTCCGGAACCTCGATCCCAGAACCACTGAGTGAGCCTCCAGACCCGCCCCTTCCAGTCACCCAGAAGCAGAGAGAGGGACCAGAACATCTAGAAAACTCAGAGCCACGCCAGAACCAGACGGAGCTCCTTCGCCTGTGCAGCCCGCGTGTGCTGGGGGGGTGGGGTCCCCTCGCCTCCGCGCCTCAGCCCTGAGGCCTTCCTGGCTCCTTCCATGTGCCAGGGCACTGTGCTTGCCACCAGGATACGGACACACTGGCCGGGAAGAGAGTGAGCGAGGAGCGGGTTAGGAGGGCCGCCGTCGGGGCACCAGGGCGGGCGGGCGCAGCAGCCCCAAGTCACGCGTGCCCCTTTCCTTTCAGAGTGCAGCTCCTTCTCGCCGCCCACCACGGTGATCCTCCTCATCCTGCTGTGCTTCGAGGGCCTGCTCTTCCTCATCTTCACGTCAGTGATGTTTGGGACCCAGGTGCACTCCATCTGCACAGACGAAACGGTAAGGGGGCCGCCTGCCCACCGCCCCTGGGCTTGGGGGAGGCCCCAGGGTGGGTGTGGTCTGCTCGCGGGCCAGACCTGGGAGCCCAGTGGCCAGGGCCCAGGCGTGCAGGGCACACGCGCACACGCACACACACACACACACATGCAGGCCCTTCCTCGGGGCAGGCCCTTCCTCGGGGCCGGCCCGGCACACCGCACCAGGAATGGGGCCCAGCAGCCCTGGGGAAGGGTGCCCGTTGCCACGAGGCCTTCCGTCCCGTGACGGTTCTGTCTTACATGCCGCGCGGTGCTGTGTCAGGCACTCTGCTGGGCCCAACGACATCCTTCCCATCCGAGGGCCCTAGGCCTGCAGAGAGGATGCTGGACAAAGGGTGCCTTCATCTAGCTGGCACGGGCAGGGTCAACTTCCCGGAGGAGGTGACTTCATGAGCAGGGCCAGAGGGCAGAGTCAGGAGACAGCCGGGCGGTGGCCAGAGGTCTTACCTGGCCGCTAGGTACCTCTGCTTGGCCCAGCTCTGGCCCAGCGCATCCTTTGCCTTCTCTCCACCCCCCACCCCTGCCTCCACCCCACCCGTAGCCACACCTCTGGGAACTTCCAGGCCGCTGGCCAGGCAGGACTAAGGCCCACCTCCTGACTGTCCTAAGTGTCCAGAGCCTCAAGGCGGTGAATCCATTGCTGTGATGGGGGTGTTCCTTCCCTTTTCGGCTTTGGGGTCCGGGCGAGGGGCGCCAGGCCATGGGTCCCTCCTGCCACTACTGGCTTCCCACGGTCCCCCTCAGGTGACGAGCCTGGGTCATCTCGGGCCCTGCGGAGTGCAGCCTCCCCGCCCCTGCTGCCCAGGCCCCGCCCTGTGACTGTGGAAAATCTGGCGTCTGGCGCTCCCAAGGCGACATCTTTTAGATCCGTGTGAATTCCCGGTGGACCTTGTAGGATGTGGGGGGTTGGGGGACTCTCAGCAACTTTTTTACCCTTTCTGAGAGATAGCATCATCTTAAGAGTTTCTTTAAAAATAGTAGCCCGTGGTATAGTTGCTGCTGTGCGCCCAAGCAGTAAGTGCGGCCAACTTCCCTGCGTAAGACCCGCAGGGACCCTAGGGGTGGCCATCCGGCCCCCCTCCCCCGCTGGATGCTGTGGGGCTCCACAGGCCGTGGTGTGGGGGAGACAGAAGGAAAGGAGAAAAGAAGGAAGAGCCCCACAGCGTGGGAAGGGGTGCGTGCCCCTCCCCTGCATCCACCCAACCCCTGGTGTGAATAGAGGCTTCAGTTAGGCTCCTCCCTGCTCCTCCTCCCTCCAGAGACCACGGCAGACAGACCCTCGGCCAGGCTCCTGCCAGGCCGCTTCTCTGTCTTCCCTCCGGCCCTGGCCCCCCACCGAGGTGGCCTGGCCCCGCGTCTCCCCAAGGGAAGCCCTCTGCCATGCCCGGGGCTGGCTGTCTGTCCAGGCAGCCCCTCTAACCTTTACTAATCCCTTTCCTTCCTCCTCTGGGGGGCTTCTCATCCCCCCTCAGCCCGGGTCTCTCCCTCCCTCCCCCTCCACTTTCCCAGGTCTGCCGCCAGCCCCGGTAAGGGGGCTGCTTCTTGACCTCCCAGGCGGGCGAGGCTAACAGCGCCAGAGCGCTCATTTGATTTGTTTCTTCCTTTTTGTTTTTTGGTTTTGTGGTTTTTTTTGTTTGTTTGGTTTTGGTTTTTTTGTCTGCAAAGTGGTCATAGCGTCACACTTGAACCTAGCCCACACGAAAGGCCAGCATCAGCTCTCATGATCACAAGCCCCTGGCCGCCCTGAGGCTTCTTGCCCCAGAGCCTTCTCCGAGGACCGGCACACAGCAGGCCAGCACCGGCCGGGGGCGCCCCTGTAGAGCCCAGGCCGCGCAGATGTGCGCCTTCGCTCAGCAAAACCCACCGGACGGGCCCGACCAGAAATCCCAGCTTAGCGGCCTGTGCGTTTGCTTGTTTTCCCCTCCTTTCCCGGAGGGGCTTGTGACCAGGTGCCCCCCCCGCCCCCCGTCAAAAGCATGCTTTTTTTTGTTCCCTTGAACACTTTCTATGAGAGAAAGAGAAGAGAAACGTGTCATGCATGTCGCTTTCTGGCTTCCAAAGGAAGCGTTTACTCCATTCGCCTCAAGCTAACGGACGTCCCTCCCCGAAAACCACAGCCGTGGAAGTGCTTGACTGAAAGTCTGATTGTTCTTGTTTTCAGGGAATAGAACAATTGAAAAAGGAAGAGAGAAGATGGGCTAAAAAAACAAAATGGATGAACATGAAAGCCGTTTTCGGCCACCCCTTCTCTCTAGGCTGGGCCAGCCCCTTCGCCACGCCCGACCAGGGGAAGGCAGACCCGTACCAGTACGTGGTCTGAAGGACCCTGAGCCGCACTGCCCCCAGACACAGACCACATCACAGCACCACCGCCCCCTCCGTCCTCACGAAGGTTTCAGTCGAAAAAGCAAAACAACTATTCTAAAACTTTTTTTCTTTTTGTTTTTTTTTTTAACATCTCAAGTAAAATGGCTGAGCATTGCAGAGAAAAAAAAAATGTCCCCACATTTTATTTTTAAAAGATCATCCTTTCTATTTTTTGGTGACCGAAGCTGCTCTTCTTTTTTTTTTTTTCACCCCCCCTCCCCTTTTTTAAATCACTTCTCTGGCCTCTGATTTCCTCTCTGCTGTCTGTCTGGCATCACTAACGTGGAGGGTGCTGTCTCCGGGCCGACCCCCCCACTACTAACTGAGCGAGGCCTAACGCCGGGGCGGACGGACCGGCCCAGATGCCCGGTTGGGGATACGTAGGAGAGGCAGGAGGGCCATGACCTCCCGCTGCCCGGGAGGCGGTGGCAGGCGCCCCCGATGGGACTTAACACCTCACTGAAGATGCCCCAAGAGGGGCAGGATCAGGGCTGGAGCCCTAAGACGGGCCCTCGACGCGGCGGCCTCCACCCCCACGTGGACACGGTTTGCCTCCTCGCGCGCCACGGGCCTGGGGTGCTTAGAGTGACTTTTCTGGGGAGGGTGGCGGGATCAAAGGGGTCTTATTTGTATTCCGAATCACCAGTTATATTCCCGCTGATTATTTGGACGAGTGTGAAGGAGAGAAGTTTTTCCAGTTCAAAATGCCTTACACAGTCAAAAGGAGAAAAAAGATCACGCGATTTCAGGTTTCCTTTGTCCGCTTAGTCTTAGCACCCGCCCTCTCCCCCCTGTCCTAGCAAGGTGTCAGTTAAGCGGCCATAATGCTGAGTGACAGAGTGACACAGCACAGTCCCCAATGCGCCCAGCCCGTCGTCCACCACCCCCACCCCACCTCCCTGACCCATTTTGTAAATCGCTAAAATGGGCTCACTCTCCGATACTTTAGACGCGTGAGTGTGCATGTACCCGCGTCTTCTCCGTTTACCCTGGGAGGCCGTCGTCCTGGCCTGGGGCTGCCCCCCTACGCAGGGACAACGTTACGGCCCCCAGCCGTTTGAGAGCTGCCGAGGGCCATCCGTACTCCCGAGGGCCGGCAGGTCTCGTCCTGGAGGCACGTCCTGTGTGCAACCCCATTTGAAAGAGGAAGGCCTGAAGATAGCGGGGAGATGCGGGGTGAGGACAGGGAGTGCCCCCCAAATGCAGAAATCCCAGACATCTGAGCACCAACCATCTGTGGATTCATACGTGTGGATTTGGTTTTTGTTTGGTTTTTTATTTACACGATCACCATGAAGCTCCTTTTTTAGCTTGTGCTGGGGGTGGGCAGGGGCGGGGCTCGTGAGGCCCAGGTCCGGTCGGGGAGGAGACTCGTCTGGCCACGCGGTTCTCCGTGCACCGTGGAACGTGCTGCCTCTTTTCGATCCTGTCCGTGCTTCCACATGGAAACCAAAATGCAATAAAATTTTTCCAAAACCTGTTCTCCTCGAGCTGTGCTCTCTCACAGTGTCCCCTTCGGGAGAGCCATCCGTCCAGGCCAGGCCAGGGTCCCACTGCTCTTAAAGGATCTTTCTGCTCCTCCTCTTGAGCGAGGTTGCGGCTGTGCTGTTTTTAAGGGACATCAGCCACCGGCTCTTGGCCGAGCCTGCATCCCCCCTACGTGCCCCTGGGCTACGGAGAAGGCTTCCAGTCTGCGGAGTTTGCTTAGTACCCAGCGTCGGGGAGAGTCTCGTTTGCCTCCGCCCACCCCTCAGAAAGCAGAGGCGGGCCAGCGGAAGTCTCTGGAAACCTCCTCAGACAGTTCCAGTGCTCTGAGGGGCTCCTCACCCCCCCTCCCACACTAACCACAACCTTCCCCACGCCAGTCAACTTCGCCTTGACTCTCCTGTGCACTTGATGTTTGCTGTAAGTCAGGGCTAAGATCTGAAACGGGTTGTTTTTCTTTTTAAGCAGTTTAAAATTTTTTTTTCTTTTATGTTTATTATTTTAAGAGAGAGAGAGAGAGAGACAGACAGAGCATGGGTAGGGGAGGGGCAGAGAGCGACAGACACAGAATCCGAACCAGGCTCTAGGCTCTGAGCTGTCAGCCCAGAGCCCGACGCGGGGCTTGAACCCATAGACTGAGAGATGGTGACCTGATCCTAAGTCAGATGCTTAACCACTGAGCCCCCCAGGTGCCCCTGAAGCAGGTTTTCTCATGCTCTGTTTAAGTCTCATTTATAGCACTTGTTTCCTGCAGGCTTTTATTCCTCCCTCCCTCCCCCTCTCCCTTCCTTCCTAACAGTTCCCTGAGGTGTCCATCCTGGGGGAGGCGTTGCTGCCTCCCTGGTCCTCCCTGCTCGGGGCGTATCGTTAAGTATTTGGATGCCCTCCTAACACTCCATCTTCAAGGCTTTTTTTTTTTTTTTTTTTTTTTTTTTTAGCGAACCAGGTTGGTTCTTTTTTCCCATGGAATTTCCAAAGAATGCAGGAGATAGTGCTGAAAACGTATTGATTTTTTTTTTGAGCCCTAAGAATAGAAATGCATCCTTTAAACCTGAGCGTACTATGCATAGACTCCCCAGAGAAAAAAGGCTGCTTTCAACAGCCTTTTCCCGTATGATCCTACCTCTGGGCTTTGACGGGCCCTTTGGCTGGAAGAACGAATGGTCCTCGGCTCTTCAGCCAGAGGGAAATGCTGCTCTCCGAAGAGAGGAATATCCCAAGACTCCGGGTGGATTATCACGTTCGTGGTTTCCCGGGAGTTAGTAACTAGGGCCGTACATGGTGTCGTTTGCAGTAGAGTGACTGGTCCACAGCCTGGCGTCCACACAGGCCCCCCGAGCGCCCCTCGGCACGCCCAGACGCTGGGGAAAGAGGACACGTGTCCACACAAAGGCGGCCCCAGCTTGTGCCTCCGACGGCGCTGGACGGGACGCACTTGCGAAATGAGCGGATAGCAGCCGTCTTCTTGCAGAGTGGGGGCCCTGGGGGCTGCAGGGAAGAATGAAAAGGAAGGCGAGGCGGCCAGCTGGATTGCGCGACCCCCTCCCACCTGTGACCTCAGGATCGTGCTCACAGCAACCAGACTGAACATGCAAAAGGCCTGCGTCCCGGCAGATCTCTGCGCACGGGCCCAGGCCCGGGGACCCAGTGCCCACGAAGTGAATTTGGGTAGCCATGCGTGTCACGTCCCCTGCTGGTCACACCGTCTCCTCTCTGGATCACTGTGTCTCGGAAGAATCAAAAGGAAGGCACCTGATAGTACCAGCTTCTGCTCATTCTGGCTCGGCTGCTGAGAAGGTTACAACCCAGCTTCCTGTTGCCAGGGGCTTTCCGATGAGGGAAATGAAGAAATGTTTGCTAACCGTCTGTGTGACCCGGGCATCGCACAGAAACCTTCAGGGGGCCTTGGGCTCTCCCAGCCAGGCTAACGGGCTTTTAGATTCTCTCATCTCACGACGTGTGGTGCTTTGGCCAACGGGTGAGCCAGCCAAAGGAGCCAAGTGTGGGGGGGGTCCTCAACATAGAGGGCGCCCTTACATACCAAAGAAATGTGAAGAGAGGAAGGTTTTGCCGGACTCCCTCTCAAGAATCTTCCCGCTGGCAGTGCCCTGAGGCAGCGGCTCCCAAGTGGGTCCCCAGACCAGCAGCATCAGCATCACCTACAAACTTGTCCGAAATGCCCATGTTCGGGCCGCAGCCCAGACCCCACCCCGTCGGAAACTCTCCGGGCTGCGCCCAGCAATCTGCTCTCCACGTGACTCGGACACACGCTCAAGACTGAGAGTCCACTTGGGGCGCGCAGGGGGTCACCCGCGAGGTGGTCGGTCCCTGGTGCCTGCCGACGATACGGTCCCATGTGGCACTGGTGGGGCGTGCCGGCTGGGAGCCCCTCTCCCCTCGCAGCCCACGGCCTCCCCAACAAATGAATGCTGAGCAAACAGGAAAAGTCTCTATATTGGGAGGGGGGCTGGGCTAGTAGTCTGTCCAGCGGTCTTCCTGGGCATTTAAAAAAAATTTTTTTTTTGCATTTATTTATTTTTGAGAGACAGAGAGAGACAGCGTGAACAGGGGAGGGGCAGAGAGAGAGGGAGACACAGAATCCGAAGCAGGCTCCAGGCTCTGAGTTGTCAGCACAGAGCCCAACACAGTGCTTGAACCCACGAACCATGAGATCATGACCTGAGCCGAAGTCGGACGCTCAGCCTACTGAGCCACCCACACACCCCTCGAGCATTTCATCTGTCCAACCGGGTTCTACACCGAGGGGTTCATAGGATGTAAGGACTTCACAGTGACACGGGAACAGGCTGCTGGCCAGTGTACTCTCCCCGGCTCCAGACCTTTCCTTGCCCTCTCAAGAAAGCCACTGGTGACCTGACCTACGTGAGAACTCTAGCAAACCAGAGGGGCCCCCAGGGGAAGGCGCATGTTCTCACAGGGATGCGGGGAGGACCCACATTCCTGCTGCTGAGGTGGCACAGTCTGGGGACTACCCCGGAGCCCCTGCTTGGCCCCGGCCTTCCTGTGTGACTTGGGGCGGTCCCTTAAGCCTCCACCTTCTCCTCTGTAAAACCAGGGAGCTTGTCCACATCACGAGGTCGAGGGGAGGATTACACGAGGGTCGCGAATGTCAGCGTCAGGACGGTGTCCGCACGCGGCACAGCTTGCGTCGATGTCGGCTCTGTTAGATCTCTGCCTTTTCAAACCGCGCTCACAGCTGTTCATGATTTGTGAGATGGGTTTATTGGTTCACAGCGGTAGTTTTTTTTTAAATAAAATAAAAATGCAATACAATTGTAGAATAAGTGTGGTTTTGTGAAACTTCAGGTGGGGGGGCGGAGCTGGGCTGCACAGAATATTACGTGTTGTGGGTTGTGATGTGAACCACAGACGAAGTGAGAGTGTGATCTGGCCATCTAATGGGGGGGGGGGGACACAGCATGGGCGGCAGTGTCTCCGACTTTCTCCATCCGATGATGTGGGGAGCAGGGGCTTTTGCTCCGTGGGTTTTTAATGTCTTGTTTATTTTTGAGAGACAGAGAGAGACAGCATGAGCAGGGGAGGATCAGAGAGAGAGGGAGACACAGAATACTAAGACAGACTCCAGGCTCTGAGCTAGCTGTCAGCACAGAGCTCGACGCGGGGCTCGAACCCACGAACTGTAAGATCATGACCTGAGCCGAGGTCGGACGCTCAACCAACTGAGCCCCCCAGGCTCCCCCCAGATGAGTCTTTACTTCCTCCTGAGTTGAGTTTCTGCCTTCCCAGGGCGCCTTAGTCCTGGCATAATCAGTGTGGGACCTCAGTGAGTTTGCTTGCAGAGGACAGTTCGCGTGTCCTCCTGGCAGGTGGACCCCAAAAGCCCCCAGTCACACACTCCCTACTCGAGATGTTGGCCTCCGCCGTTGCCCCATAACCAGGAATCAACCAACCATTCTTGTCCGCCTGAGCCTGAAGTGGGTGTTATTTCCTCTGCGGACCTCCAGCTGGAGAACTTTGCCGTCAGGACACCTTGAAATCCACACAAAACTCAAAACTAATCGAGTCCTGCCAGGGAAAGGAAACCCCATTTTCCCCTCCTGAACCTGAGAGTTCGGACCCGCAGGCGTATTTCAGGCATCAGATTTGTTTGGAATGTTTGCTTCTATCCAGACTCACACCTGGAATTGTGTCCACTCACCTGCTCCGGAACTTTGTCTGGCGGACAGGCCGGGCTCTGTGTGGGGTTGTTTTACGAGCTTGGAGAAGAGAGTGCGCGGAGTCTGAGCGCGTTCGCCGGGGAACACCCCACGGGGACACAACGCGGCAAATCCCACGGGCCGACTTCCCTCACTTCCCTCTGCGGCTTTCCTCTGCCGTGGCGGTCAGCACTGGGAGAGCCAGAACTTGTAGTCGGATTGAAAACGCATTGGGCAGAGGGCAGACACGGGTTCTCGCCCCGGTTCTGATGAGCAGGACCAGCTTCTTTCGGCCCCTGTAATGGCCTCTCAGAAACCTCTGTTTTTCCATCTGCCAAGTGTCGATACCAACACCCACCTCCTCTCAGGGCGGCCGTGAGGATCCAGCCGTGGCTTTGAGTGAGCCCAGTCGGTGTGCATGCCGTCAGTCTGTCGTTCCTGGGTGTCCCCTCCGTAGCCTGGTCTGTCTCATGATGTCTCAGCTCCCCTGAAGTCTTGCTTTAAATGCCTCTCTTGACCGGCGGCAAATGATTGCCCAGGAAGGGAGTGCAGAATCCCCAAAGCGAGTCACCCTCCGTTGGCCGTTGCTGCTTGTGCTAAGCAAGGAGGCCTGGCGAGCTGCACATGAGGTGCCCGTGACCGACAGGAGGCCACCTCAAGGCTTGTCAGCGAAGTCCGTGTCCTGAAACAGCTTATCTGTTCTGATTATAAAAGTTACCGCCTGCTCATTGGTGAAACCTTGGAACGTGTGGGAAGTCCACAGAAAGAAATACAAACCATCCCATCCCATCCCCACAGGTCTCGGGATGTCGTATGCAAGCTGACTTCTTTGTTCCCTTCTTCCCACGTGGACAGGATTTCCCAGTGTGACAGAAAACTGTATTAGCACCATTTTCCACAGCCGGCTGAGCCATCACCACTCGACTGTTTCCAGCTTTTCACAGTGTCACTCAGTGTTCAAGACTGTGTTTCTCACATCTGTGCACCTCAGATTTCTTAAACTTTTTGTGAAAGAATTTCAGGCTTCCACAACAGTGGCAAATAAGCCCAAAGCTCCCGGTATGCCCTCCCATCAGTTTGTCCAAATGTAAACATTTCATATAACCATAATACAAATGCAGGAACCCGGAAACGCATTGATATGATACCACTAACTGATCTGTCCAGGTGCCCCACTGAGACCCTGGTCTGCCCCAGGATATCCGTTCATCCCTTGCCATGCCCCGGTCCAGTCCGTGATATTCCTCAGTCTTTGTCTTTTGTGAACTTGACCCCCTTTAAAAATTTTTACCTTATTTTTATTAAAAGAAATTTTTAATGTTTATTTTTGAGAGAGAACGAGTGTGCATGCATGAGGCGGGGACAGAGGATCCAAAGCAGGCTCCGTGCTGACGAAAGAGAGCTCAGCGCAGGGCTCAGACTCACGAATGAGGAGATCATGACCTAACCTGAGCCAAATTTATTTGGGGGGTGGGGCGCAGAGAGAGAGAGAGAGAGAGAGAGAGAAGAATCCCAAGCAGGCTCTGCGCTGTCAGCACAAGGCTCCATCTCATGAACCATGAGCCAAAATCAAGAGTCGGACGCTTAGCGAACTGAGCCACCCGGGCACCCTGTGACCCCTTTTTTTTCCATTGGGGTGAAATTCACATAACATAAAAACCAATTTCGCGTGTGCAATTCAGTGGCATTTAGTACAGACACAGCGTCTTACACAGTCACCACTCTATCTCGTTCATCGACTTTGACCCTTTTGTAGATCGAAGGCCAGGTATTTGGTAGAATAACCTTCAGTTTGTGTTTGTCTGATGTTTTCTTGCAATTAGATCAAGATGATGCATTTTGGGCAGGACGACCGGTGGGGGGTGTCTCTTGGGTGTGTCTTACCCTGAGGCGTATGACGTTGGGATGTCTCATTATTGGTGATGTGAACTTTGATTAAGGTGATACCTGCAAGATTCCCTCACTGTAAAGTTCCTGGTTTGCCCTACGTAATTAGTATCTTACGAGCAGATTCTTTAAACTACCATTTTTTCCAAAGCCGAGAAACTGAAACCTGTGAGGTGGGGTGGGAAGAAATAGTGCTGGAGACGAACTGGCCGCAGGGTGGGGCAGCCCTCCGTCTCTGTACGCGTGCCTCAGTTTCTCTTTCCACATAACCGAAGGGATCATTCTAGTTATGTGAGGCTCTTGTGTGGAAAGGAGGAGAAAACCTAGAACGAGGTATTCAGAGATCATTCCGAGGTGGAATGAGCCATGTGAATGGGCAGCACCCACGCCTGGCAAACCCGCAGCAAATTCCCTGGGCTTCCGGAAGGCATGTGGAAGGCAGAGGCCCCAGTGCTAACAGTGGGGCTAGAAGCCTTCGTGGAGGGGGCTGTGGCCTGGAGAGCTGGCCTGGCTGTGCCTTTAACTCCTGTGGGCTTTCCCCCCTTACCCGACACCCTCTTTCTGTGGCCGGGCAGCTGAGTCGCAGCCGACGGCCAGAGGCAGGTGAGTGGGCAGCCCGGGAGCGGCCGCAGGGCGTGTCTGCACGAGCGAGGCCTGACGCCAGCCCGGGCCCCCCCCAACAGCCGCCCTGCGTGCCCCCCAGCTGCCCGCCGCATGTTGGCACTAGCTATGCGCACATCTGCTTTCCTCCGACCCAGTGTTGTTTGTACCTGTGCTCTGCCCTTTCCCCCTGCATCCCTTCTTCATGCTAAGTCGGCTGCACCTGCTGGGGGTGGGGGCAGGGCCCAGACTCCCCAGGGAGGGGTCGTCTTTCTAGTGCTCTCAGGGCAGGGCCCTGGGCCCTGGGCCCCTGGGCAGCCTGGCCTAACTTCGAGAGGCTGGGTAGCCCCCGGCACCTCTGGAAGGAAAGGACAGAGGCCTGGGGGGGGGGGGGACAAAGGCCAGCTCCCCAGGAAGGCCCTGCTTGCTGTGCCGCCCCGCACTGCTATCCACCCGCACCCCACCGTTCCCTAGGGCCCCGCAGCCCCAGCCTGGCCCTGGCAGTCTGTGTCCCGCCGGCCCCCTCGCCTGCACCCTGGGCCTCTGCGCTCTGCCGGGCCTGGGCTGGGGGTGAGCTGGAGGGCGCACACCCCGGACCACGCTGACCCTCTTTGTCCCGTTGTCCCTCCAGGGCATCGAGCGCCTCAAACGAAAGCACCAGCCCAGGGAGCGCAGGGGCAGCTGGAAGGCGGTTAAGGAGACCTTTGGTGGGAACTTCTCCCTGAACTGGTTCAACCCCTTCTCCCGACCGTGCAACCCAGAGCCTCTCAATGACAGGGCCTGGGTGCGGCAGGTGGCCTCGCTGTCCGACACGGACAACACGGAGACGACGGAGGAGCAGTCGGAGGAGAGGAAGGATGAGGACTCTGTGGAGGTGATAGATGAGTGACGCTGCCGCGGAGGGAGGGCCGGACACCGAAATGCCCCGGGCAACCCCGGCTGCGGGCGTCATGGCCACGGCGAGGTCATGCCGCACCAGCCCGCACCCCCGCACCCCCACTGCACCCCGCCACTCCCCACGGGCCCCTCGCTGCCATCACCAGCCCCTCTACCCCCTCCTCTCTCCCCAGGCTGGGCCGGGTCTGGGGGGTGGGTTGGGGGTGACGTGAGGACCAGAGACTCTCGGGGTCCATCCAAGAAGAGTCTTGGCTGTGCTTCCAAGATGGGCACCCCTTGTGACAGGCACTGCCTGGCCAGCCATGGACACTCTGAACAGGGCAGCCCAGGGGCAGGGAAGAACTTACCTTTGGATTTTCTTGGGATGTCTGTCTCCTCTCGAGAAGGTTGGGGCCCCGGCTCCTGGCTTTTGAGAACGAAGGCCGTGATGTTATGACAGACAGAATAGGGCCGGCCTGGGGGCCCTGGGGTGGATGTTGACGCCAGGACAGACAAGCCTCGGAAGTCTGCAGGGGGCCAGCTGCTCCCGGAAAGGCTTCCCCGAGCCTGTCTACACTGGGCGAAGGGCAGGACTCCCACGGCAGCTGGCACAGGCCAAGCCCCATACTGGAGCTGTGAACACACATACATGGACACGTGGCCGGGATGGAAACGCGGGTTATGTCACCGTGTCATGACACCAGCGCCAAAACTCAGCTCCCTTTCCATCCCAAAGATTCTAGAACCGTCACTGAGTCAGACAGCTCGGAGCATTCCTGCCTTGTGGCCACTGATCTGTCCGTTCACACACAGGGACGGGGGAGAGGACCTACTCAGAGCTGGGGGGGACTCTCTGACCGACCCCCGCCCCCCCGCAAGAGCTTAATTAGCTTTCCCTCTGGAGGGAGCCTAACCACCCACTTGTGCAGAACTGACCAGAAATCTGGCCCCTGTGTTTTAGACCAGGTCTCCCAAGATAGGGTCCATCTTGTCTCTCTGAAAGATGGGTGGTACCCAGGGCCCACAGATGGGTGGACCAGGAAGACCAGACAGACGCACGGACAGACTCACGCGAGCACATGCACCGCACTTTTCCAGGATGAGCCTGGACCCCGTGTGAAGCCTGAGGTGTCCGTGGCCATGACCGAAGGCCTCGGCAGGGGCCCTGGGGCTCCGAGACCCCATTCCAGCGGGTGCCAAAGACACTCTTGCACACAGAGTCCCGCAGAGGGTTTGGGCCTCAGTTTGGCATAAGAATGGATTGGCCACCCCCACCTCCCCTGAGGAAACCTTCGCTCCCTCTGGCCCGTGGCCCTGGGGTCAGCAGGCACCAGGATAGAGGAGGGCTCGGACACCGAGGCAGAGCAGGAGTCACACACCCCCACAGAGGGCCTGTGGCCCCAGTTAAATGGGGGAGAAGGTCAGCGTTTGGGGGCGCAGCCCAGGACACTTAGGAAGAAAGGTTGTGGGGACTGTGGGAAGAGGAGGGCCAGGCAGCGGCAGCAGCTGTGAAGGGCCATGACCCTGTCACAGAGAGACCCCCCCCATCGGCAGCTGATGACCCACCAGGCCCCCAGGCTAACTGCTCAGCAGGGCTGGAGCTCACAGGGCCACCTGACCTGATCCCCGCTCAGAGCCCTCGGAACATGTCCCGTGAGGGGGTGACGGCAGGGCTCTCGCAGTGACAGAGCAGCCGGAAAGGCCCGGACCTCCCGCACCCAGGCTGTGGCCCTATCTTCTTGGTCCCTATCAGCTTTAATATTTATTAACGACGATGTCAGGAGCCCTGGTCGCTCCAAAGGCCATTACCCCGCAGTCAGGCAGGCCGCTGCCGCTCGCCGCTTTGGGAGGCCGTGCTCCGATCACGGAGGCCTGCCCTTTCCTGTCCCCGCCCGGGAGGCAGGTGGACTGTGACCAAAGACCCCACACTGCAGGCAGGCCCGTGCTCAGAGCGGGGCTGAAGCCACTGGCCTGAAATCAGAGGCCCCCGGCAGCCCCAGTGGCAGTGCTGACTGTCGAGTGGCCCTGGGAGGCATGTCACCTGCAGTCAGACTGGCCTCCCTGTCGGGCGAGCCCATCCACAGCTGGGGGCGCAAACCCGGCCGAGCCTGAGCCTCCCCCGCGCTGCTGACAGGTGGCCTTGCCCTCCGTGGCGGCCGTTGACAGCATAACGCTGTGCTTGCCTCAAACTGACAGGATCGTAACTCTTCCCAACCCGACGAGGACCGTGGGGAGGGAGGCTGGGCGCAAGCTTCCCCCTCGTGCTCCGGAATAAAAAGCTCTTTGCTCGACCCTGGTGGCTGGAGTCTCCCGTCTTCGGCAGAAGATCCGGGTCCACGCCCGTGGGCAGTGTCCTCCCTCTTAGGGCACCTCTAAGGAAGTCCCTTTTCTCCATTCCCAGTGTGGGACACAAGTGGATGTCACAGACACTAAGCGATGCGTCGAGAGTTACTCATCAAATCTTTTGGGTCATCTCCTGGGTGGCATTTCCAGCAGAAGGAAAACTTCCCTTCCCTTCCTTCCTTCCTTCCAGCCTTCCTTCTTCCCTCCCTCCCTCGTTCCCTCCCTTCCTTGCACTTAATATTTATTTTTCAGAAAGAGAGACCAGGGGAAGGGCAGAGAGACAAAGAGGGAGGCAGGATCCGAAGTGGGCTCCGCTCTGACAGCACAGAGCCCGATGTGGGGCTCAAATCCACAAACCATGAGATCTCGACCTGAGCCAAAGTCGGATGCTTAACCCACTGGGCCAACCAGGTGCCCCAGGAAAAGTTACCTTCTGTGCAGCGAGCACTTATTGAACAACTACTGTATGCCACAGAGGCAGGCGTCTGGGGCAAGAATGCCCAAGAATGAGGGGTTTTGACTCTGGAAGTCAGGCTGCTGCCTCTGAATGTCATGAAGATTACACACTAAAAAACGCTCATTCAACACATGCCTCTGCCAAAACGTGTCCGATGGGGTTACAGCCTTTGAGAGAGCGGCTGGGCGTCCTGGATAAGGCCCAATAAAGAAGCCCGACCAGGGCGCCTGGGGGGCTCAGTCCATTGAACTGAGTCCGACTCAGCTCAGCTCATGATCTCAGGGTTTGTGGGTTCGAGCCCTGCATCAGGCTCTGTGCTGCCAGCACAGAGCCTGCTTGGGATTCTTTTTCTCTCTGCCCCTGCTCACTCGCTCTCTTTCTGTCTGTCTGTCTGTCTCTCCATCTCTCTCTCTCTGTCTCTCAAATAAACATTTAAAAATTAGGAAGAAGCCAACCTCTGGAGAGGCCCTTGACCCAGGAAATTCAGAGGATCAGATAGCTCCCCAAGGGCCCACGTGAAGCCCAGCACAAGATACTTTAAGAAGCTTGTGCGCAGAAAGAAGAAAATGACCCAGGGGACCACACAGTCATCTTGCAGCAGCCTGAGTTTTAATTAACAGCATATGAATCACTTGACCAAGTCCCTGGAGGGCACAACAGGAAGGAGCAGCTTCAGTGAACAAAGAAGGGCTTTAGGTCGCTCGAGGGGGGCACCTTCCCCCAGGTAGACACCCGCACCCCCCCCAGAACAGACCCCTGCTCACGGGAAGGGGGCGCTGCTGGCCACGGGGTCTCCCTCCCCTGCAGACGCCCAAGGCTTCTGGGAAACCGCTCCTCCCAAGCCAGGCCAGCCGGCCCCCCTGGAAGAGCCTGCAGGCCTCGCGGGAGCACGGGTCCTTTCATTAAATGCAGATTCCCCGCCTCCACCGCTAGGGGTCAGGGCGCCGGTCCGGGACTCTGCATTTGCAGGACCGCCTGCCGATTTGAGTTTGAAAAATACTGAATTTCAGGAGCAGTGAACACCTGCCTACAACTTGGATCAGTCTCTGAAGGAGGTTGGGGGTCTCCAAGAGACTTGGGGAGGGTCTGGAGACTGGGTTTGTGCTAGAAAATTCCTGGGGGAGGGAGGCTAGGGTGGGTGGGGGCGGGCCCCTACCCCCAGGGTCTCCGGTCTCGCCCGTCTCTCACAGGTGGATGCCTACTCTGAGGTTCCTCTCATGCCGTGGGCTGGGTCATGGGCGGACTCAGTGGGTGTTGGGAGGGGGACTCGACGTTCTCAGCCCAGTGATGCCAGGCGGGGCGAGCGGCGACGGGGTGCCGGGGGGCCCCGCTCCGGGGGCCTCTCCCCTCTCGCTCCTGGTATCCTGCCTACCTGTGGTCAGGGTCCCGGAGAGCACCCAGCGCTGGCTAAAGGGCTGCTGCGTGAGGTCGCGCTGCCACCAGATGGGGTGCTGCCCACGCACGGGTACAGGCCAGGCCCCTCTGGTAGCCCTGAAGCCAATTCCCCGGCAAACACGTTCATCTGACACACATGTTGGGGGGGGGGGAGGGTCAGCATCCACCCCAGTGGAATAAGTCATTGCCAGCCCAGCCTGGCACCCCACCCCCCACCCAGTGTTGCTCCCCAGAGCCTTGCAGCATCTGGACGGACAGGGGCCCAGAAGGGCCAGTGCACATACCCACCGTGTGACCTGGGACAGATGCTCACATCTCTGTGCCTCAGTTTCCTCCTCTGTGAAGTGGTGATCCTTAAGACACCCACCTTCGGGGTTGTTTTGCACATGACATGTCTATACCTATTTGGGCATCTTCTATTTGGGAAATTACTTGGGAGCAGCCCGTATCTCTCCCAAACCCTGCTGAGTCCCGGCTGGACGATCTTCTACTTTATGGAAACCAGAGGAAGGGCAAAGCCACTTGAGTTCCTCTTTTATTATTTTTTTATATTTATTTCTTTTTGAGAGAAAGACAGAGACAGAGCAGAGTGGGGGAGGGGCAGAGAGAGGGAGACACAGAATCCGAAGCAGGCTCCAGGCTCCAAGCTGTCAGCACAGAGCCCGATGTGGGGCTCGAACCCACACAATGTGAGATCATGACCTGAGCTGCAGTCAGATGCTCAGCCAACTGAGCCACCCAGGTGCCCTGAGTTCTTCTTTTAAAAGCATTTACAGCAGTGCTTGTACACATGGTAAGTGCTATATAAATAATGTAAAAATAAATTAGCAGAGGGCCCGAATTTAGACTTCTGATGTAATCTCTATAAAACGCTGTACGGCAGGTGCAGGACTAAAGATGACACATGCCATAATCTCGGAACCCGTGACCTGGGTTGGACCACACCCCCTCCCCTTCCCGACCGGAGGATGAAAGTTCTTTGCACACCCCATCAGGCCTGATGGCAAGCACAGGCACACTCCCCTGGGTGGCTCAGACAGTTAAGCATCAACTCTTGGCTTTGGCTCAGGTCATGATATCATGGCTTTGAGGGTTTGACCCCTGAGTCAGGCTGTGGGCTGCCAGCTCAGACCCTGCTTGGGATTCTCTCTCTCTGACCCTCCCTCACTCACTCTGTGTCTGTCTCTCAAAATAAAGAAATAAGGGGCGCCTGGGTAGCTCAGTCGGTTAAGTGTCCAGCTTTGGCTCAGATCATGATCTCATGGTTCGAAGGTTCGAGCCCCACATCCGCTCTGTGCTGACAGCTCAGAGCCTGGAGCCTGCTTCAGATTCTGTGTCTCTCTCTCTCTCTGACCCTCCCCTGCTTGCGCTGTCTCTCTCTGTCTCTCAAAAAAAAAAATTTTTTTTTAAAGAAATAAACTTAAAAAAACACATATATATGTAAACATACCACTTGGCTAAATTCAGGCTTTTACAACACCCCCAGTTCCTGAAGCCTGTTTTGGAGGTTGTTTGGTTTTAATTTACAAGGAGCCTCAAAAGATGGTGAAGCCTGGGCATTCAGCAACCTATCAGGCAGCACATGTCAGGCTGGGTGACACTTTCCACCTCTCCTGATTCAGAGGGACAGAGCGCCATCCCTACGCCTGGCCTGGGGTAGGGGGCAGTCAGAAGGGCCACAAATACACATACACTGGCAGAGACCGGCAGAGGGTCCGGCTGAAGAGGGACACGCATACCATCTTAACTGGGGACCCAGGCACCTCTCTGCTCTGGCTGCAGGTGCCCTCCTGTCCCGCCTAGTGGCCCCACCGGCCTGTCCCTGCCTGTGGGACCCTCGCTGACATAGAGCTGGGGGGAAGGGAAGTGGGGAGGGGAGGCAGAAAGGGAGGGGAAGGGGAGGCGGAAGGTGAACCTGAGCCCCCAGGATACTCATGCTTTCAAAACTCCCAACGGGGGGCGCCTGGGTGGCTCAGTCGGTTAAGCGTCCAGCTTCGGCTCAGGTCATGATCTCACAGTTCATGGGTTTGAGCCCCACATCAGGCTCTGTGCTGACATCTAGCTCAGAGCCTGGAGCCTACTTCAGATTCTGTGTCTCCCTCTCTGTCTGCCCCTCCCCTACTCATGCTCTGTTTCCCTCTGTCTCAATAATAAATTAAAACATAAAAAAAATAAATAAACAAAAAAACAAAAAAGAAAAAAACGTTGGATGCAGGGGCACCTGGGTAGCTCAGTCGGTTGAGCGTCCAACTTCAACTCAGGTCATGATCTCACAGTTGGTGGATCCAAGCCCTGCATCGGGCTCTGTGCTGACAGCTCAGAGCCTGGAGCCTGCTTCAGATTCTGTCCCCTCTCTGCCCTGCCTCTGCTCACACTCTGTCTCTCAACAATAAATAAATGTTAAAAAAAAATTTTTTTAAACTGTTGGATAGGGTAGTCTGGCTGGCTTGCTCAGTAGGGTGGGTGATCTTGATCTCAGGGTTGTGAGTTCAAGCCCCAGATTGGGTGTAGAGATTACTTAAAAATAAAATCTTTAGACATAGATAAGTAAAAGTAAAAACCATTAGCTGGGCTGTGTCCTGACCTTTGGGGACTTCCTGTTGCTCCTGGAATCAAATCCAACCCCTTTCCGTTGCCTGCATGTGGCCCCCCCAGTCCCCTCCCCCATCTCCCAGTAACGACCCAGGTCTCTGGTCCTCAGAGGACACCGCCAGGTGGCCAGCGTGGCCTCCTCGGGGGCCCTTGCCCTCTGGTCTTCCCACAGCGGCACCGCCTGGGCTGGGCGTCCCTGCCGCGAGGTCACCTCCCAGGGAAGCCCTCCTGGCCCCAGCTGCATCGTATCTTCTATTCTTTAATGTTTATTTTTGAGAGAGAGGGAGAGAGTGCGCATGTGAGCGAGGGAGGGGCAGAGAGAGGGGGACAGAGGATCCGAAGCAGGCTCTGTGCTGACAGCAACGAGCCCGATGCAGGGCTGGAAATCACGAACCTCGAGATCATGACCTGAGCCGAGATCAGTCACTTAACCGACCGAGCCACCCAGGTGCCTCTTATTTAGGAACCAAAGAGATTCCAAACAGGATGGAAAGTGTAAAACTTAAATCTCTCCCACCCCAGACCCTCTGACCCTCTCCCCCTCTCTCCTCTCTCCGGTTTCCTCTGCCACACACATTTACTGCCATAAGTGAGAACTTTCCCCGCATACCATACTGCACCCGCTTTCCTTCCCCTCTCAACACACCTTGGACTTGATTTCTTAACCATCCAAGCAGGCGCCATTGTCTTCAGCGGCCACAGCTGCCTCTGGGCGGCCTTGAGGTTGTTGCAAACCTTATATGCTGCTGACTCGCGCACATGTCTGGGTGACAGTATCTGTGACATGAACCTTCCAGGGTGGAACTACTGCGTCGCAGGTACGTACATCTTGAATTTCAGTGCACGTTGCCGGAACCTTCCAAAGACTGCGTCAGTGGCTCCCATAAAGAGATGGGAAACCAACCAACCAAACCCTGGTCACTCCTAAACTTTTCATCGTGGCCAACCTGACATGCAAATAAATAAATAATTAGTTAATTAAAAAATCAATCTCGATGCGGTTTCGATTTTATTTTGTTCCCACCACCACCCCCATCACAAGTAAGACTGAGTGTCTTGGCTGCCTACTACTTTCCACTCATCTTTCGGGGTGTGGGTCATATTCCGATAGATCCATAGGAGCTCTTTTTAGACCAGAATATTCATTACCTTCTGACTCTGAGTCTTGCTACACATCCATTTTTATGGAGTCGGTTTATCTTTTCCTTTGTTTCTAGGTTTCCTGTTCCCTTGGAAACATCTTCATGCCGAGATTACTTTTCACACATGCCTTCGTCTTCGTCTCCTTTACAGTTTTGTCCTTGACCTTCCTGGAATTTATGGCGGAATAAGGCATGACGTAGGAACCCACCTTTGTTTTTCTCTGAATAATAACCGGTGTCTCAAGGCGGGCGGCACTCTCTCTTTTACGAACTTTTAACCACACCCACCACCACTGCCTGGGTCCCTGGAACGATCTGACCTCCCAGAGGCACTGGAGGAACAAATGCAGTGCTGCTCGCGTGAGCCCAAGGAGGCTTTGCACGCCAGGCCGCCGCAAGGCGGGGGGCGAGGTTGTGGGCCAAGCCCAGGGGGAAGGGTGCCTCACGCAGCACGAACCCCCTCCCACCAGCACCCCAACGCCGGCGGGACATAGTCTGGAGCCCAGTCCTTTAGTGGATAAATGTTTTGCAAGTATTTTCAGCCTGTGGCATGCCTTTCTCTTTTCTTCTCATTGTGGTCTTCTTTTTAAAAAAATTCTTTTAACATTTATTTTTGAGAGAGAGACACACAGCGTGACCAGGGGACAGTCAGAGGAGAGGGAGACACAGAAGCAGGCTCCAGGCTCTGAGCTGTCAGCACAGAGCCTGACGCGGGGCTCAAACCCACAAACTGTGAGATCATGACCTGAGCTGAAGCCGGCCGACTGAGCCACCCAGGCGCCCCACCTCACTGTGGTCTTATTTTGCATTTCCCGGTTACCAGTGAGATTGACGCTTTGTGTCTGTTTGTTACCTGTTCAAGCTTCGCTTCTGTGAATTATCAGCTCATATGCTTTGCCCAGTTTCCTCCTGAGGTGTGTGCTGTCTTTTTCTTAATGATTTAGAGTTTGGGGAACTTTGAGAAAGAACTTCTACGAGCCCCTTCCAACCACACCCAGCCACCTCTCTGCCCACGGACGGCCGCTCCGACCTCCGCAGTGAGAGGTCTGCATTCCTTGCTAAGCCAACCCTCACTTGGGCATCAGACCCCAGGTCACCCGCTCCCGCTTGGGCTCTGTTCTTTTTTTTTTTAAAGCTTATTTTATTTATTTTAAGAGAGAGAGAGCCTGAGTGGGAGGGGTGTGGGGAGAGAGAGAGGGAGAGAGAGAGAATCCCAAGTAGTCTCTATGGTTAGCACAGAGCCCAATGCGGGGCTCAAACTCAGGACCCATGAGATCATGACCCCAGGTAAAATCAAGAGTCGGTTGCTTAACCGAATGAGCCACCTGGGTGTCCCTGGGTTCAGCTCCCTTTCCTGAACCTTCAGTCTCCTCACTGATAGATCACTGCCATTAGCCTACAGAAATATGCTGTTTCTCCTCTCACAACCAAAAATAAAACAAAACGGTCCCCCTCTCTTGCCCCCATCCTCTCTCCCACCTACCGCCCCTTTGTAGGAGAACTTGTGGAAGGAGGTCTGCACCACTAGCCGTCTCTAATTCCTCTTCCTGCCAGTCCCTCTTTTGCCTTGTTTTTCAATTGTGGACAAATACATGTGACATAGACTCACCGGTATTAAGTTACAATGCAGTGGCATTAAGTGCGTTCACAACGTGGTGCAACAATCACTACCATCCATCTCCAGAACTTATTCGAACGAAGCTCTGTCCCCATTAAACACTAACTCCCCAGCCTCCCTCCCCCCAGTCCCTGAGTGGCCCCCACTGTCCTTTCTGTCTCTAAGAATTTGCCTGTTCTAGATCTCTCACTTAAGCAGGATCATACAATATTTGTCATTTTGTGTCTGGCTTATTTAACTTAGCAAAACGATTCCAAGACTCATCTTCGCCTTAGCCCATGTGTTAAATCTTCATCCCCCTTTTTTTTTAATGTTCTTATTTATTTTTGAAAGAGACACAGAGACAGCATGAGCAGGGGAGGGGCAGAGAGAGAGGGAGACACAGAATCGGAAGCAGGCTCCAGGCTCTGAGTTGTCAGCACAGAGCACAATGCGGGGCACAAACCCACAAACCGTGAGATCATGACCTGAGCAGAAGTTGGACGCTTAAACGACTGGACCCCCCAGACACCCCGACCTTCGTTTGTTTTTAAGACTGACTAACCCATTGTATGTAAACACCGCGGTTAGTTTGCCCATCCTTCTGCTGTTGGGACATTGGAATTGGTCCCATCTTCTTCTTACTCTCGTGCTGCTGCGAACACTGGCAAACAAGCCACAGTTAGTCCCGCTGTCAGTTCTGCGGGGTATCCATCCACCCGCACCTGGGACCGCTGGACTCCCGCGATCGTTCGGCTTCTTGGGGACCTGACCAACTGTTCTCCACTGGTACCATTTTACATTCCCACCGGCAACGCGCAAGCACTCCAATTCCTCCACTCGCACCAACACTTGTCATTTTCTGTTTTGCTTGTTTCATTTTTCATAGTCGCCATCGCGATGGGCGCGAGGCGGCATCTCACTGTGGTTTAGATTTGCAGTTCCCTAATGGCTCGCGATGCTGAGCGTCCTTCCCGGGCCTCGAGCGTCTTTCCCGGGCCTCTTGGCCGTTTGTAGCTCTCCTTTAGAGAAATGCCTGTTCAAGCCCTTCGCCTGGTGAGAGGGAAGGGACCGCCACTTCGTTCTTTTGCGCGCAGAGATCCAGTTTTCCCAGCGCCAGTTGTGGAAAGGGCCGCCCCTCCCCATTCGGCGGTCTGACACTTCTCAAAGGGCTTGTTTCTGGGTTCTCTGTTCTGTGCCCTTGGTTCCTGTCTGTATGCCAGTCACCACACTGTGTTCATTTTGTAGCGTTGCGGTCAGTTTAGGAATCAGGACGTGCAGGTCCTCCACCTCCGTTGTCCTTTCTCAGGACTGTTCGGGCTGTCTGGGGGCTCCTGCGGGGTGGGCTTTCCTGTCCCTGCGGAACACCAGGCATGGAGGCAGGGCTGGACACACGGACTCGAGAATTGCTGAGATGCGAATATTTGGGGTAACTCAAACGTGGTGGGTGCAGGGGTGATGAGGCACCAAGAGAGAATTGGGGACTGGGCTGAAGCCAGGTCCCAATCAGGAGGGGCCACAGAACAGTGTCAGGAAGCTCATCTGTCCCCTGGGTAATGAGTGATAGAGGAGGGCAGTGAGGGTGCTGTGTGGGCTGGAAAGAGGGGCCGCCTCGCCCCCTGCCCACCAGGCCCTCTCTCCTGCGGGGAATGTTTAAAGATGCAGCGGGCTGAGGGGGCGCTGGGACACCCGGGGCCCCCCTGGAAAGCCGGAACAGGAGAGCATTGTACGAGAAGCCACACACACAAGAGGCAAGGCCGTTCTGAACTAGGAATTACGTTCATTAACATTGTAAGAAACAAACAAGTCACAGGGATCTGGAAAAGAAAAATCAAAGGACAGAAGAGGCCTAAAGGGGAAAGAAGGGTGTGAGAGCAGCGTTGGGGCCAGTTTCCTTTCCTAACACGTAAAATAAAACTAAGTCCCCAGAGGCAGGTCAAGCTTTTCTCCTTGTGTGCCAAGAAAATGGACAGAGCCTCCTGAACGTGAGCGCCAGCCTGGGTGACATCGGAGCCCCTGAGCCCCAGGCCGGGGTGGGGGAGGGGGGTGGCTCTTAACTCCATTCCAAGAACTGCAGCTCACTTGGGCTGTTCCCTCTCCAAAAAATTAGGAAAAGAATAAATAAGGCAGGAAAGAATAAAGATTACACACCTGCTACTTCTAACTGATCAACAAAAAGTGTTTATTAGTCCAGTTTTCCTTTCCTTGCTGCACTGCAGAAGCAGGACGCAGATGTCCTGTTACGTCCGCGTGGAGCCGTCAGAGAGCTCCACCAGGAACGGAGTCCGATGTTATGCGATGGGACTACAACTGCAGCGCGGTCTCAAGTCCAGATGCCGAGCAGACCCAGCCCAGGGTCTCCAGCGTCGCCAAGGGGCACTGGGCGGGCCCAGGAGCGTGAGAATCAGAAGCGCCATGCGGGTGTAGAGAAGGCTCCAGGCAGAACACAACTGTGGATGTCCTTCCCGTTCCAGAAGCTTCGGCTGGCCACCCGCCTGGCTGCTGGGTCAGGGGCCTGCCTCCCCCGGGGCGAATGCCTTCCTCTGGCTGCCGCTCAGACAGCCACCTGCCCCCATGCGCCAGCCCGTTCCCTGGGCCACCACGCTGTCGCTGCGGCTGGTCCGTCCGGCCACCCGATGTTACTGCTGCTTGAGTGACGGGGCCTTCTCGCTCGGCGGCAGCTTCCTGTGGATCAGGCTGAGTCCGCACAGGATGAGGAACACGCCTCCCCACCACAAGACCTCCTGGCACTCTCCGTACAGCACAAAGCCCAGGAAGGCCTGTGGGACAGAGACCGCCGTGAGGCCAAGTGGACCTGTGCCCGTACCACCTCACTCCCCCGTGGCTGAGTGCCCTCCTCCTGGGGCAGGAGGAAGGGTCTGGAGCTGGAGTCCTGGAGCTTGAAACCCAGCTGTCACCTTCATGTGACACTACTCATGTCCAGCCCGCTTTGAGAGGGGAGTGGGCGGGGAGTGTACTTTCCTCGAAGCATTGGCCCCAAGGAAGGTGCGCAGGAAAGTCTAGCAGAGGCCAGCGGTGAAGGCCCAGCACCCAGCTGGTGCCTGGTGTTTGCTGACCCAAATGGACCCACCATGTCCTCCCTCCCTCGATGGCGGGACTGACTGGGCTCCACCCCACCTGGCTGACATCAGGCCATGGGAGGAAAGAGCGTCCACCCTCCCCGGCTCATGCTCAAGTTTACAGACCCCCTAGGAGACAGCGTGCACAGAGGTTAGAGAAACTTCAGCCACCACTTGAAATTCCACCAAGTTCAAGGTTAGAGGAGAAGCCACGAGGGGTCAAGTCACAGGCCAACCTCTGCTTCAGTTCTTGTCTTTTCTCCTATCTGGGAGAGCGGGAGTTCCCCCAACTCACCCAGAGCCCAGCCTGGAGACCCGGGTACTGCCTGGCACCCTCAGGCTACTCACCGAGCTGAGGATGTTTGAAAAAGTCACCGTGACAGACGCAATGGCTGAAGACATGGAGAAACTGAGGCCCCGGCTAAAGAACGTCCACATGAGAGAATTGGCAGTGGCCATCACGACGATGCCTATGACGCAGAAGATCATGTTCACCTGTGGGAGAGAGTGTCACTGCGGCCACGCCCGGCCGAGGCAGACCCGCCGCCTGCCGCACAGCACCTCCAGGGCCCCGCCAGGCAGGAGCTGGGCCCCGACTGAGGTCCCACCAGAGCCTACAAGACTCCACTTAACCCTGCGCTTAGCACACCCATTTTAAAGCTGAAATAAACCCTGAGGAGACTTCTTTAGCCCTCTGGCTGGCCATGTGTCCCTGGGAAGAGTAAAACCATAACCAGTACTTTCTCTTGAACACCAGACACTTGTTGTGCTAAAGATCAGGGTGAGATGCCCAAGCAGTTTTTAGTCTGTATGTAGTGTGAGTACACCAGGGGCAGAGTCCTTACTGCCCGGGATCAGGGAAGGCATGAATTAGCCATGCTTCCCCCCACCCCACTATCCTACGTAGGCTACAGGACACTCGGGCCAGTCCTGCTGGGCATTCTTGAGCTTTTACTCTGTGCCGGGCCCTGTGCCAAGTGCACTCGCATTTATTCCTTACCTTTACTTTACAGAGAAAGAACCCAAGGCACTAAGTACCTTGCTAAAGAGCCGAAAGCTGGTGGCAGCCACTCGGATTCGAACCCAGGCAGCGCGGCTCCATGCTCTTAACCAGGGCACAGCCCTGCTTAGGGAAGCCACCACTGACTTGACTACTGATCCCAGACATCACTTGGAGAACTTGCAGCCTTTTTTTTCTTTTCCTTTCCTTTTTTTTTTTTTTCTTTTTTTAAAGGCGAGAGCCTGGAGGAGAGGATCTTAAATTAAGCCTCCCACACAAAGAATATGCAAGACCTCCTCTTGCCTGGTTTTGAGTTAGAAACCTGCCTGTAGATGGAGCTGCTTCCTCTGGGGTGCCTCCCTAAATATCAGGCTCTTATTTCTCCCAACAGTGTTCCACCTGCTGAATATAGTGTCTTAAGGAAAGGGTGTCTTTGTATAATTTTCACAAAAGCACCGTATACACCAGTAGCCGCCTGCTTACATAGTTGTGAAGGTCTGGTGCACAACTAAACACACTAGTCAGCCTCATGCTTCAGAGTCCCTCACTGCACCTGGGATCACTTCAAGAATTATACCCAACAGAACACTAACCTCAAGCATAGTGATTCCCAGTGGATTAGCCCTAAACAGGCTTCCCCGCCCTGGGCCCCCGGCAAGAATCAGTCTGTGGGCCGTGCAGGTAAGGACCTAACCCTGGGTTGCAGATGCAATGAAATCTCTCTGGCAGCAGACCCTGGCCTGTGAGTGGGGATGGGAGGGGCAGAGGCGTGGGGAGGCACTTCAGGAGTCTCAGCATCAAGGATGGGAACGTCCAGAATGTTTCTCTGTCCTCTTATGCCTGGGTGTCCCAAACTCCCAATTTTCCTGGCAACAGGGTATATGCCGGTCAAAACACCCGTTAATTACGGAGCAGAGAGGGGCAAGGGCTTCTCACCTTATGTTCAGGCATAAGAGGCTTAAAATGAGAGGTAGAAAGTGTATGCAGGAACGCGAACTAGCCCAATCGGAGGACAGAGTTTAGGTCCCTGGTAGGGAAGACGTTCAAGTCTCTTACCGCCTACACGGGACGAGGATTTGAGATGATTTAGAATAAAGGGAGGCTCTCCCGCCCCAGCTGGTTGCGGCGCCCGGCAGCTGACCGGGCGAACAGACCTCGCCCTCCCCCCGAGCTCCGCAGCGCCCCCCATCCGCCCGGACCCACCCGCCCGCCTGCCGCAGCGGCGCCCTGGGCTCGACCTCGCTGCCGAAGGCCAGCTTGGCGGAGGCGGCGGCCAGGGCCCCGAAGGCGCCGGCGCACATGCAGTTGAACACGCCCCAGAAGCGGCGCCGCATCGCGCCGGCCTGGAGGTGCGGGGGGAACTCCGCGGGGGCGTCGGGGTAGGCGGCCGGGCACACGGCGCCACCTGGAGACTGTGGCCTCTCGGCCATGGTGCTCGCGGCCACCTCGCCGGGCTCCAGGCGCACCCGCCACCCGCAGGACCGAGCGCGCGCAGCGATTGGGCAGCGGTCTCACGTGACGCGACGCTCACGTGAGCAGAACGGCCAACTCGGGCGCGGGAAGGGCCCCAGAAGGGCGGGGCCGGGAGTACGGAACCTCGGTGGGGCGGAGGGCAGCTTCCACCGTTGGGTTTAGGATTACCCCGGGGCTGGTATCTGAAGCCCCTTTCGTACTGTGTAGTTGCTGTTATAGAATTAATTCTCCGTGACCCGGCAGTTTCAGTCCTTGCCACAATGTGGCCCAGGTTCGGCCTCCCCTGGGCGTTTGTTAAAAATGCCCAACCCAGGCCCCGCCCAACAGCCGCTGAATTAGAATCTGCATTTCAACAGGAGCCCCAGGGGACTCGCCGGCACCTTCCAGTTTGAGAGGCGCCTAGTGGAAAGACTCCTCAGCGGAGGGCGCTAGAGGGCTCCACGACTCGGGAAGGCGACGGGCTCGGGTTAGGGTTTTCTGACAAATCAAAAGGCGCAGGTGGATAGGCGCTCATCGAAGTGTCTTGAATATAGAGTAAATCATAATCACTCCACTCAGATAACAAAGATTAACATTACTTCTACTTTCCTATGCACTTAAACGTTTAGAATGTTTTTGTGTAAAAAGTAGTACACGTCTTTGAAACAGAAGTGTTGTTGAAGTGTATAAAGGACTACTCCACCCTCCAGGAAAATCATTGATTAGAGTACTTTCTATGCATAGTTTTACATATAGCACGTTAAAAAACAGTTTATGTAATCTGCACGGGCCTTTTTTATTTAGTATGATTTCACACTGAACAGGAGCACTTTTTTTCCATTCAGAAAGTTTTCGTGGAAGCCCTTCCTTGCCACCCTCTCTCGCAGGAGGGTTTTGTGGCTCAAATTAAGGCATGGATGAGCCTGATAACTGCTCTTTATAGGCTGAATTGTGTCCCCCTAAAAAGATACGTTTAAATCTTAATCCTCCACACCTGTGAATGTTACCTTAATTGGAAATGGAGTCCATTTCGGATATGACCAAATTAAGAAGTCATTAGCGTGAGCCCTAATTTCACTGGGGTCCTTCTGACAGAGACACAGGGAGAACACCAGGTGACAGGGACGGCAGACTGTGATGCATCCACAAGCCAAGGAATGCCAGGGCCTGCTGTCAACGCCTTCAGCTACGAGGAAGGCATGGAACAGACGCTCCCTGGGGCCCTCGGAGAGAATGGCCTTTTAACACCTTGATTTCGTGCTTCTAGCCTCCAGAAACTGTGAGAATCTATTTGTTTGTAGCCCCCAGCCTGTGGTCATTAGTTCCAGCAGCCCCCAGACATTCCTATAGGTGGGTGAGGTGAGACCCCAGACTCTTTAGTACCAGCTTCAATATTCCAGCCCTTCTCCACCTCTAAGGTTACTCTTTACCTTACAAGGAATTTTATTTTTAAGTAATCTCCACCCCCAACATGGGGCTTGAACTCACAGCCCCAAGACCAAGAGTCGCAGGCTCCACCAGCGGAGCCCTCCAGGCGCTCCCTACATTGAATTTTAGTTCCTTTTCTGTTTCTGGGGATTTACTATTACTCCTTGAGAATTCAACTGTGCATTAATTTTTAAAACTGTTTTTCCTTGGCTTTATTGAGGTATAACCTACAAACCCATAAAATGAAACCAATTTGAATATAGTTTAATTTTTAGTAAATTTAAAGAGCTGTGCAATCATCACCACAGACCAAAACATTGCCCCCTCTATCAAAAAGTGCCCTCTTGCCCATAGAGTCACGTGCTCCCATCCCCAGCCACACGCAACCATGGGTTTGGTTTCTACCTCTATAATGCTGCCTTTTCTGGACCTTTCACATAAATGAAATCATACAGTATGTGACCTTTTGGGTCTGGGTTCCTTCACTTTTTGAGGTTCCTTATGTCGTGGCATTTGCTGTGTTCGATTATATGTTACAACCGTGTTCTATTACATGTAACAAATGCTCAGCACCATGAGGCATTAGGAGAACGTTTACATGATGAACGGCTGCTCCACCACCAGACTGGCTCCGGTTAGGAAACCTGACCAGAACAGGGCTGAGGATGTGGAGAGACTGAACGCGCGGCTGGCGGGCACACACATGGCGCACCCAAACAGCGCATGTGGAAAAGTAGTGGCGTCTTAAACACTAGACACGAACTTAGCAGCAGTTCCACTCATAGGGGTCTACTCAACAGACAGGGACCTAAGTCCCCACCCAGACGTCTACACAACTACTTAAGCAGCATTATCCGGTGTAGCCCCAAACTGCCAACGGCTCAGATGTCCATCGAATGGTGAGTAAATAAAACGTGGCCCATCCTTTCAAGGGAATATGATTTGCAACCGACAGGAACGAAGTGCGATCACACAAAGTTCCCGGAGGGCGGCAGGTTTTGTTTGTTCTGTTCATGATGACCAGCGCCGGGCGGAAGACGGGCGCTCCTGAAGTACAAGTTGAACAAACAAGCCCTTAGCTTAGCTCTCCTACGTGAACAGTGTAACCACTTTACTAAACTGTATTTAAGAGACTTTATTACATTTAGAAAACTGGCCATATTTACAGCTATAAAAAAGTGCTCATGAGAATAAAGTAGAATACAAAAAATAGCCTATATTAAACAAGTGTGCCTTTTGTACATTCTACACAGGCATTAACCTCATGGCGAGTTCTGAAACCCCCCCAGACTGTTAGAGCTTCTGCTGGAGGCCTCCGAGGAGAGTATGATGGGATCTGAGGCAGAAATAACCTGGCCGACACCCACTGCAAACCTTAGCTACCGGCTTTTATTTTAAAAAGGCAAAAGGTTTTCCCTGTATATACAGTGGATTTACAGCTCTGAAATGGAGTGTAACCTCTAAACAGCAGACCGCCCACGGCCACAGGGTGGGTGTGGATGCAGAACTGGAGCGGCGGCCCCGCCGGCCCGTACGCAGGAATCATGCTCCTGAACTCGGCTCTGCCAAATGCGCACGCGGAGCTCTCACTTTTGCAAGAGGAAAGAAAAGCCTCCAAAGAGGTGATGCCTACGCAGTTGACCGAGATCCTTACGATTCATTTCTTTTCTTGTCTTTTAAAAATACATTTTCAGCACGCAACTTTTCGGTCTCCTAGGGGACAAATTTTTTTAAAAAGGAAAAGAAAAAAAAATTCAGGCTCTGGTGCTTACAGGAAGATATTCTTTGCATTCATTAAGTTTATACGTCAAATTAAGACTACAGTTTTCAATTCATAAACTACTAAGCGATAAACAAGAAGCTGATGTGTAGGAGTGTGATAACAGGTTGAATTAAGCTTGGAATGACAATGACTGATTTTTTTTTTTAATTCAGTAAGTTCCCCGACAAAAGCAGTGAAGCGATTCAATGATCAAACTTTAATTACACAATCATTCTAAAACCAGACTGGGTTTCTTTAGAATAATTTCCAGAGCTTACCTCAGCGAGCCTGACGTTTTCCTTCTTCAGCCGCACCACGTACTGAATCTTCTGATGTAGGTTCTGGTGACCCACCAACTTGCCGTTTTCCTCGGCAAGACTCTCTACCTGCTTCCTCAGCATTTCCATCTCCTGCAGACGGATCAGGCCAGGGAGGGGAAAACAAACTGCTCTTAATTTTTCTTTTGCAATAATTATTTCATGCCTCCCACGAACACAGGGCGTTAGGAAGGGCCCAGGTTCCGGCTTCCCTGACCAGGCGTCTCCGTGTGCGCTGGAGCAGCCCTGAACCACAGGACAGTCAGTCACACACATGTCCTGACCACACGCAGAAAAACCCAACACACAAATGCACCTGGAATATTTTCTCCTTTTCTTCATATAATTCTTCCAGCTTTGATCTCAGTTGTTCCTTTTCTTGGAATGCTTTTGATTCCAAAGTTCTCGTTCGTTCAACTTCGTCGGCCATCCTGAGGCAGTCTCTCTCTTTGTTCTGAAGAGCGCTCTGGACTTCTTCAAGGCTGTAGCAACAAATATCACTTTGTGGCATTCCAAAAGAACACAATTACAACAGTATTCAAATTAGACATTTTCCACCCAAGCCCAGGATTTTGATTTGAACGTGTCACGAGTTATCCGGCCCTCCCCTGCTGACGGCGGGGGGAGAGCAGGGGCTGCTTGGTTGCTGTTGTTCCTTTACAAAAACCTTTGATTTTGGAAAACCCCTCAAACCACTTTTTAAACAGTAAACATTTAGAAGGACAACTTTTGGATTTAGCTCATCTGGAGCAAATGTAATTTAAGTATTATTACACTCTGCATGGTTTATTTAATGCCCAATATCTTAATCATTTCTTTTTTTTATGTTTATTCATTAAAATTGTTTTAATGTTTATTTTTAACACACACACACACACACAGAGTGTGAGCTAGTGAGGGACGGAGAGAGAGGGAAGGAGAGAATCTGAAGGAGGCTCCAGTCTCTGGGCTGTCAGTACAGAGACTGATGCAGGGCTTGAACCCACAAACCATGAGATCATGTCATGAGCTGAAGTTGGACGCTTCACCAACTGAGCCACCCAGGCGCCCCTGTTTGTTTATTTTTTGAGAGATCGAGCAGAAGCAGGGGAGGGGCAGAGAGAGAGGGAAATACAAAATCTGAGTTGTTAGCACAGAGACGGATGCAGGGCTTGAAGTCACAAACAGGAGATCATGACCTGAGCCAAAGTTGGACACTTAACTGACTGAGCCACCCAGGCACCCCTATCTTAATCATTTCTAATTCCAAAAACTGGTTCTCAGACCATAGGACATTAGTCATTTCTTCAAGGATGTGCTATTTAGAATTTATATACTTTTACAACTATCAATTGAAAAGAAACATGAGGAACAAAGTTATCATGGAGTTATATAGAATTTCACTGTTTTAATAAAATTGTGTGAATCCTAGAGGTTTCCCCCCCAAAATACTTTTTATTGTATTTTAATGCATATGGAATAGGAGGATTATCTAATTTCAGGAGCCGTGTTTCCAGGCTACATTCCGTGGCAACTCCGAAGAACAGCATGGCGCGGGGGGCGCTGACCTTCCCCCAGCTCATCTGGAGCTCTTCTCCATTTGTCTTGTGTGTTTTGCTCCAGTTTGATGAAAAGGCTCTGTGGCACAGCAAACCTGCTGCCGCTAACCCAAGGGCCATTCCCTTCCTTCTTGGCTTATAAGAACTAGGAGACGCACACCCAGGTGGTAAAATAGAACTGGTCTAAGCTAAGCATGGTCATCTCCACCCCACTGCCAGACACTGACTGCCTCAGTTTGCTGGAAGTGTTCATTCTGGCCATGATTCTTGGGAGCTACCAGGAGTTTCTCCCACCGACAGAAGAAAGCCCTTTTGAACCCACCTCACCGCAAGCTGTGATCCTCTTGTTACGACATGTGGGGCTATGGCAGCCATCGTGTGGCAAGGAGGCCACGAGCAAGGGTGCCAAAAGCAAAAGAATGAGAAGGGTATGGGTCCCTGATGGCATTACAGAGTCAACGCACCTCCAGACCGCTTGTGGTACGAAATTAAACATCTTCTGCCTACACCACTGTTAGCTGGAAATTAATTTCGCGATAACTTTTTAAAGGATCTTCACACACACAAACAGATAACATTATGGTGAAAATCACTGCTGCGTGTTGGGACCGATAAAACTGGGTGTGCCACTTTCTAGTGTGTGCTTCTCTCGCATACAGTATCTTCTAGAGACGATGTATCACTCGAGACTCTTGGTTACTAGATTGTGAAATAAATACATGCCAACTTAGGGAACTTTTATTCTTTTTGCTAGAAGGTCTAAAATGGATATTATTTCTAAAATAGCCACCATTCTGTAAGCGATCCGTGTTCCTATCCTGGCTCTACAACAAACCCTGCCAGCCAGTCCCTGAACTGTATGTGTGATCCAAGTATGGAGGGAGCTCTGTTCCACATCTACACTCTGATGCTGTAAACACAGGACTCAATGACAGGGTAACACCTCTCACAAGATAGGTGGTCTTTGTCAGCAGATCATTAGAAAGAATTTTTGATGACAGATCAATAAATAATTTTTGATGTATTAATTTGGACAGAGTTCAAATAATTATATGACGGGATTCTAACAGAATTCCTTCTGTTGCCATTTACTTACTATGTGAGTAAGATTTCTTTGCACATATAGCTATAAAAACAAAGTAAGGGGGCGCCTGGGTGGCTCAGTCAGTTAAGCGTCCGGCTTCGGCTCAGGTCATGATCTTGCGGTTTGTGGGTTCAAGCCCTGTGTTGGGCTCTGTGCTGACAGCTAGCTCAGAGCCTGGAGCCTGCTTCTGATTCTGTATCTCCCCCTCTCTCTGACCCTCCCCTGCTCACACTGCCTCTCTCTGTCTCTCAAAAAATAAATAAAAAACATTTAAAAAAAAAAGTAGGAATAAAACTGATACTGCATAGGGGCGCCTGGGTGGCTCAGGTCATGATCTCACGGTTTGTGAGTTCAAGCCCCACGTCGGGCTCTGTGCTGACAGCTCAGAGCCCGAAGCCTGCTTCGGATTCTGTGTCTCCCCCTCTCTCTGTCCCTCCCCCGCTTTCACTCATGCTCTCTTTCTCTCAAAAATAAACATTAAAAAAAAATTGGTACTGCATATGGTCTCATTCCACAATTAAGTATAACAGAAAAATGAGATAACTGAAGCAAGAGCACTAAGATAAAATGCACTGGGATATCCATTTCCAGCGAAATTTTACTAGGCATAATTATTTATAAAAACATATAATAAATTAGGATACTGTGATTAATAACTGTAATGAATACTCAATCCAGAAAAAAGACAGCACTAGAGTCATATGAATACAAGAAGCTTTTACAAATTACTTTCCATTTATATACTTATTTCTGTTGCCAAGCTATATGACAGGGTACAAAAAATTTTCCAAACAACGTATTAAATTAGGACACAATTCTGTGTAGGCATGGGCCCGAAACTCAGACTGAAAGGAAAAGGAACAATGTACAATTTTAGGTTGGGAATTTGTCCTTGCACTGCTGAATGGATAGAAAGTAGCAAGTCAGTGGATACTTTTAAAAGAACACCACCAGAGCTTTATTTCCTAGTTCAAGCTGAGAATTTTGATAGGACAACGGCCGGAACAGAAACGGAGACATGTCAGAAGTGGGTTTCGAACCTACACCCCCTGCAGAGACCAGAAGTGCCAACCAGGAGAAGCGGGAGCATGAGGCTGGTGCCTTCGACCACCTGGTCATCGTGACAACAAGAACTTTATTCCTAAACGGCACCATTTTCAGTATGTGGGAACTTCTATCCTTTGCCTTAATTTAAACTTTCAATGAAATATTTTAGACATAAAGTCAACTCCAAAAATGTGCAAGAGGGCATGTGGTGCCCAAAAATCACTTAGAAGGCATATCCGACAAGTGAAAATGTTTGAGGACCTCTGTTCTGGATGAATATCTATTTAGAGTGCACTATCTTTCCAATGTTTTACCGTTTTATTTGTTAACACCAACCAGTTCACTTATTGTGAACCTCACAGAAAATACAGTATATCGTGTTCATCAAAGAATGAGGCAGTTTATAAGATTACTATGAAATTACTATGAAAACCATATGAATAAATTAAAAATCTTCTTTACAGAACACATAAAAAGAGACCCAAAGTCAACACCAGAAGAAATCAGGAGTATTGATCTGTGGGTCTCAGGGGGTCCAAGGTTTTAAACCAGAGGAAACCAGATGGGGTGAAGGAGTAACCTGGTCAGTTACACCGTTCTCACCATCCAGGAAGAGAAAGTTCATTAGTCCCTCAAAAGAAACTAGGCCTCTCCTGACACTTTTTTTTTATTTTTTAAAAAATTTTAAAAATGTTTTATTTATTTTTGATACAGAGAGAGACAGAGCATGAGAGGGGGAGGGGCAGAGAGAGAAGACACAGAACCGGAAGCAGGCTCCAGGCTCCGAGCTAGCCGTCAGCACAGAGCCTGACGCGGGGCTCGAACCCACGAATGTGAGATCTGACCTGAGCCAAAGTCGGAGGCTTAACCGACTGAGCCACCCAGGCGCCCCTCTCCTGACACTTCTTAAGAATTTTTTTGGAATGGCTTCACGTGAGGAACCCCGTTAGCTGGTGGGGTTTAGGAAAACAAGGATGAATGCATCTGCTGTGTCCACATACTCCTGCAGAAGGAAAGAAGTTACCTACCTTGTGGATATAGGAAGTATTTCTTCCCTAAGAGAAGAAAGAAAAGACCAACGAGAACTCGAATTATGAAACAGTGCACTTACTCTGCTTTCATTTTCAGCATCTCTTCAACTAATTTATTCTGTAATCAAAGAAAAAGAAAAAGATGGCTTAAGTTTTTACTGTTGCCAAGACTGAAAGTAAGCAGTCCATCTCCCTCATGATAATGAAACTACACCAACATCCTTTTCCACTATCCCAACTGGGCACCCATGAAGGGGGCACGTGTCTCTAAGACTTCATGAACTGTGCCCTGGGGGGCCTCGCAGAGATGCCCGATACTTACTAACATGCTAAATGCAAAACTGGGTGCGGACAACCGAGCGGAAGACTAACCAGGGAAACAGGAAGACAAGGTCACTCTCACTTATCAGTGATGTCTAAATACTGATGGTACCAATCTTAACAGTGGGAATACAGAAAAGACAGAAGTTTCAAAAGTAAAATGGTTTCTACAAAACACAGAACCACAAATGCTCAGCATAAAAGCATTTCTTAGACAAGAAAAACAACTATTATGTTAAAAAAAATCGTACTTTAGCAAGTCTTTCTTTGATCATTTCTTCTTGTTCATTCTTCAGCTGTTCATGGCCTGGATGATTCTGTCTGCTGCACAGATGAGAAAGAGAGGATGGGGGAGCATTGCTAAGCATATTCGAGCAGCAATTTCATATCTGCTGTATGCAGCAGTGACAAGTTCTGCCACAAAAAGCTAACTCTGGTGATCAGGTCAAGTTAGCACAGGGCACAGATGTGACCGATACATGGGGACGAAATACGGCACCTCCCCTGCATTCAGGATGCCCCACATAAAAAAATGAGGTGAACAGAGCTGGGGAATCTAATCAAGGCTTGGCTGAAAGTAAAGTAGAAATTTAGCCAAGAGTGGTATCTTACAAAGATCAAATGTGAGCGAAGAGGGCTGAGAGGTGGGCGGTCCAGAAGCCTGGGGATTGGCAGGAAGGGGCATCTCTGGGTACGCGGAGGGTTCCTCGGCCGCCCTGGCACGTGGAGCCCTGACGCCCCATTTGTTTGGATTTCATGGTCAGCTGGCAATTTTCTGACGACACTCTGGCATCCCATGTATGCTGACACCAGGAAGGGGATTCCCTGAGCACCCCAGACATAAATCTCTTCACGGAAAAGGAATGCTCCTCCATATAAAGACAATTACATTTTGGACGATGCATCAGTATCATGCGAATTGGATTAATGTGAGTCCATTCTCTGTGAACTTGACCAGGACAGGATCATAAACTGTCTGTGGACAGCCCCTGGACCAGGGGGACATCCCTCAAGGAGAACCTGCCTGAATGCCACAGGCTCCTCTAGAAATATTTCTCACTGATGAGGAAAAGATCGTTTCTTAAAGGAAAACAGAAGCTCCAGTAGTTTCTTTCACTCACTGAATCTGGCAGCCGAGACAGAAATGGTAATGAGACCTCAGTGAGGAAAATGCCCGAAATCTTTAGGGAAGTGTTTTCTATGCTCTAATCTAAAAGTGGGTAAACATTTTTCTGCCCAGGTCCAGACACAATATTCCAGGCTCTGGGAGCCGTGGGACCCGCGACACAGCTACTCCACGCGGCGGCTGGGATGCAAAGCCGCCACAGCAGTACTTAACTCAAACAGCGTGACTATGACCCAACGAAACTGTCTACCAAATGCGCCACGGGCTGGATCCAACGCCAGAGTCGCAGTTCTCTCCCACTCTCATCTTTCAGGAAGGAGGCTCTGTATGGCTCTTCATCAGGGACATGTGGCTATTAGAGTATTTTTAGCTGTGACGTTAGAAACGGGCTAGAAACATTCTATCTTCCAAGCTCAAACCAGCTCTTGATAAAAGACAATGTACCAAGTACAGTGCTTTTCTTCGTGGGGGAGGAGGGGCTGGCTGGGAGCGTGTGGAAATCAGGTGGCCAGGCTGCATCGGAATCACCTGGAAAGGGAAGTGAAATCCCGGGGGTGGGGGGGTGCTACCGAAATGAGCATGTGCAATGCTCACTGAACCCTGCAGCAGCATTTAGGGAAAGGCCGTCCACACGACCACCACTGCGTCCTCCAGGATCCGTGGTCTTGGTCCGGTTTCGGACAGTGCATCTCAGGGCCGCTTCTGGGCGGGGAGGGGGCTGCAGGAGGGGAGGGCGTCGGCCCGAGACAGCAGGAACAGCAGGTGCCCCCTCAGCTGGGAAGCTGCTTTCTGTAAGTGCCTCCGTCCCAAATGGGACCTCCCTCTGCTTCACCCGCACCTGCTGTATGACTTTCCTGGCCGCCCTCATCTCTAAGCCCTCATCCAGAAAGTTCACAGAAGGGCAGATCATTAATTCTACCTTGTATGCCTAATATCTGCCATTTATTGAGTGCCTCCCTTCTGCCAACCACTGTAACCAGCACTTTATACACATTATTTTTGGTCACCTTGTGAGAGAGCTATCATTTTCCTCATTTTATGGCTAAGGAAACTAAGGCACTAGAAGTCAAAAAATGTGCCCAAAGTCACAGAACTTTCAAGTGTCAGCGATAGGACAAAGCCTAGCTGCCTGGGACCCACTGCCGTGTCATTAGCAAACCCAACTACAAAGTGCCTTAGCTGAAGGCAAACCACTTGCACAGATACCCAGACCCGAAGGAACGCTCCTCAGTGAAGCTCCTTCCTTGTGCAGGAGGATTCCCGGGACCGTGAGTCATGAAGCCAAAGCAACTGGTAGGAAATCCTCCCTTTTTCTGCTGGACCCTCTTGAACCTTCTCTTGCTTCCTTGCCCCACCCGCCTTTTCTTAAAATAAAAATAGACAGTTTGGTCCACATTCTTCACAAGTTTGAAATGCATTTCAACAGCTCCACAACAATGCAAAGGTCAGCGGAGTCGGGAACACCATGAAGGCCTACTCTCCCACTCAAAGGAGCAACCCCTCATCAGGCCTGGCTCAAAAGCGGCGCATGGAGCACCCCCTGGACTAGGGGTGAGCCCCGCGCATGCCAGGAAACCAATTCCAACCACTTCTACCTAGCTGCACCGGCGCAGGCTGCGGGTGAGCCCACGGAGTTCTGGTGGCTCTTTCTCACCTCTTGTGCTTTTCCCTTTCAAGATCATCCAGCTGCCTTTGCAGGAGCCAGTTTCTTTCTCTTAGCTGCTCGGCCTCCAGGCGGAGGTTTTCCATTTCACACAGCTGCTCCTAAGAAGACGATAAATCATGTCTTTTTAGAAAACACGTTGTAGAGGGTGTTATTTTGCTTCCCAAGGGAGACCCACCCTCATCTTTAAAGCCCCTTCCTATGCACAGAACACTGCACTCAGTATCACTGGGTAACAGGTAGACTATGGCCAGTTTTGGGGGATTTTCGTGCCCACAGTGTGTCAAACATAGTCTCTTACTGATAGCACACAATTCACTTAAATGCCTTTATAAGAAAAAAATGAGAAAAAGTCCCTACTTTGGTAAATGTTCTATTTGATTCTATTTAATAAACTCGAATTTTAAAAAACCTGATATAAGGAAAGGAGTCAATAATCCTGTGAGATCGGTGTGTGGTGACCGATGGGAAGCACGCGTGCGGCGAGCACAGCGTACTGGACGGAACTGACGAATCGCTGCGTTGTACGTAGGGGACAACTGACGTGCCACAGCCGTCGCTCAGACTCTTCGGGGGAGCTCGGATTTGAAATAGGAAGGGGCTTTCAGTCCCAGGAGTGACCATCCGGAAGAAACAAGCGCTTGTCTGGAAGGAGTGTCCTTCACTTACTTCTCCTTGGCCATTGTCTGATCTCTCTCAACCTGACCCCATTTCTTCTGAGTACTCCAATCATGCCAATCGGGGTGACAGCCACATTCCTCAGCATACTGAGAGCTGCCCTGAATAGAAAGGCAAGGAATGCCTCCCTCCACGAGGAACAGAGCTGGAGGGACTATCTTTGTATACTTCATATCACTTGGTTACAGGAAGCTAATTTTGTTCCTGAACAAAACCTCGCTGCAGAGCCAAGGCCCTGCAGCCTAAATGCAATCTTCTGTGATGCATCCTGTCCACTGACCCACACCCGTCCGCATTTGCACACCACCCACCCAGGTACTCAACCACACACCTCCCTCCCCTTGATTCTCCTGGAAACACACTCTCCCCGCACAGAACCAGCATAACCCCAAGTGCCTGGGTTAAACACACACACACACACACACACACACACACACACACACAGAAGTTTAAAGGAATGGCAAACAAGAGAAGGTCGTTTTTAACTACCTTAGACAAAAGCAAATCTCTAGGATGCCTACAAATCATTTAGGGGAAGTCCAACAACAGAAAGATGGGCGAAGGATATAGGTCAGAGAAACAAAAGACGCTCCATCTTATTCCTACCGAGAAAGACACAAACTGACAACTGCAGCAAGAGAGCTGCCCTAGCTCTGAAGCTGGCAAGGATCTGAGTCAGGCGGCACCGGGATCAGAGGAGCCTGCGCAGCCCGTGTGTGACGCCATCGTACAAACGGGGGGACCGTGCTTGCAGACCTGGTTCTCTACGGGAAGGCGGCCGCCGCAGGAGCCCCAGGCCCCGTCAGCGAGGCAGACTGGAGTCGGCGGGGAGAGGAAGGCTTTTCTGCCTGCCCTTCAGTGCCGTGCCTTTTGAATTGTGTACCTTCAGTGACCATGAAAGATACTGTTTCTTTTGTTGATTCTGGAAACTGTTTATTTTAAAAGATTCTTTTCTGAAAAAAAAGTTATCCAGTTACCTTCATTCTGAGGATTTCCGCATTTTTGACTTCTCGGTCTTCGTTTAGCTTTGAGACGAGGTGTTGCAGAGAAACCTTGGAGGCTCTTCCATCTTCTATCTCTTGCTCCTGGGTTTCCAGGAGTCTTGCCAAATGTGTTTGAAAGTGAGGTGGTGTTTTCGGGCTCTAAAATAAAATAAAATTCCATCCAAACGTCCGATTAAGTGACACCGTATAAAGATTCCATTTCAAATATCTATGCCTTGCCCACACAAAACACTTAGCTATTCGGCCTGTTATTGTAATTCCTGTGCACGTGAAACAACTGAAACGCTGACACCTTTTTCTCAAGTAAAAAGCAGAAAGGGTACTGGCGAAAATCTCTTTCTACAGAAACACAAAGCTACGGTCCGAGTAATTTTCCCGCTTTTACCCCTCACGGACCGGGTGCGTCGCCCCAGAGCACGCTGCTCTCGTGACCGGTACCTGGGGATGGTCGGCAGCAGAGTCCATTACGTGTTCGAGCTGTCTCATTTTGAAGTTATACTCATTCTTTTTCTGTTCTACTTCCTCTTTCTTCTGGTTTAGCTGGGGAAATTGAACAGACGGAAGACGGCGAGTCAGAGCCTCATACGGGGCACATGGTCCGGTTGCAACAGACGAGCTTCCCAGGGTGTGAGGACACAGACCTTCCCCACGATTTTCTCAGGACTTTCACTAGTAACTCGAAAAGCAGAACGGTATTAAAACTGACCCAAACCACAGCCAAGCTCACAGCCCTCCGCTGTCACCCCTGTGACAGCCGTGGACTCTGGTTGCTGCTGCAACCCTCCCCTCCCCCTCTCTCCCACAGACTCGCTTGCACTTTTTAAAAAACTTTTTAAAAGATATTTTGAGAAAGAGAGACAGCATGAGTGGAGGAGGGGAAGAGAGAGAGGGAGAGGGAGACTCTCAAGCAGGCTCCACACTCAGCACAGAACCTGATGTGGAGGTCTATCTTACATTCATGAGATCGTGACCTGAGCCAAAATCAAGAGTTGGACACCGAGGGGTGCCTGGGTGGCTCAGTCGGTTGAGCGTCCGACTTCGGCTCAGGTCATGATCTCACGGTTAAAGGGTTCGAGCCCCGCGTCGGGCTCTGTGCTGACAGCTAGCTCAGAGCCTGGAGCCTGCTTCAGATTCTGTGTGTCCCTCTCTTTCTGACCCTCCCCTGCTCGTGCTGTCTCTCTCTCTCAAAAATAAATTAAAAAAAAAATACATATATATATATATATATATAAAAAAAAAAGAAAAAAAGAGTTGGACACCTAACTGGCGGAGCCACCCAGGCAGCTCCTAAAAAAACTTTTTAAAGCCTCACTGGTAATCAAAGGGTCATTTGAGGAAAATAAAATGTAAAACAGCCAAAAAGAGGATAAAAGTCAGCTGTAACCTTGCCCCAGCGGTTGGACTTGCTGGCGCATGTCAGGGGGCGGAGGGTGGGCAGAGAGGCGGCCACAAAGTCGGGACCACAGGCGAGCAGCCCGCAGCCGTTGGGAGCCCGTGGCGCAGCCTGACCCCCGAAGCACCCGGCAGCCCACCCCGCTGCAGGCAGAGAATGGGCCGCGGCACCGGCCCTCACCTGGTGCTGAAGTTCTTGGATCAGGGCCTCCTTCTTGGTCATCTCCTCCTGGGCGGACTGCAGCAGCTCCGAGTGCTTCTTCGAGGCCTCGGTGAGCTTGTTCAGCTGCTCGGTGGCGTGGGCCAGGTCCTCGCAGAGCATATCCCTCTGTCAGGGGACGAGCCCCACAAGGGAAGATTGCTTTCTTGACTCTATAGTCTACTAAGGATTCGCAGACCACTACTATGTGCAAATTGTGAAAGGTTAAGAAAGTTTTAAGAAACTTTATTTTATTTATTTATTTTTTTGTTTGTTTACGTGCTAATCCAGTCCAAAGCAAACCAAGCGGTTAATATTTGTAGGAACACGTCTAAAGAGAAACATTACAGGAAATTCATGCAGGTATCTCAACTGGGGTTCAAGTGCATTCCACCCATTTCACCTAACACTGAACATTTCCCCTGACCCCCAGGATCTCAAAGCTGATCACTCTTTCCTTAGGAGGAGACTCCAGACATAGGTCTCTAGCTTACTTACTGTCTGACCAATTGACTCTAGTCCTTGAAACACTGGAAGGTAAATTGCTATAAAGACGGGTACCCCTCAGCCAGCTGGGGAGGGGCTGGGCAGTCACCAGATGGTGATACACTGTCACAGGCCATCAGAGCTTCAGGGGAGTAGCTTGATGCAAAGTGGCAGAGAGACACAGAAGTCCTGTGGGCTGCACACATATTTCCTGTGCACACAGCACGCAATCCTCTATCAAGTTAGAGCAGACTCTGTTTACTCTAACTTTCCAAATGTGCGTGTACATATGTACATATACCTATTAATCATATATATGTTAACATGTACAATACTGCAGAGGTAACAGGCATTTATAATATATATTAATATATGTATCACATACAGTAATAACATGTGTACGTGCATATATAAATGATATGAAAAAAAGTATGTGGAAAAGTGTTGGGGATACGTCAGGTATGCATCCACATGCATACATACTTATGTATCACAAACACTTTTCCATGTATTCACTCTTTTATCATACCAGTATTCGTTGGGTGGGCTCGATTTCACCTTATACATGCACCACAATTTAGCCCATCACTGAATGCTTTGGCTGATTTTACTTTTTCACTATTATATGCATTATATTCTCATACCTAGATTATTTCTTTAGGCTAATTTCTAAAAGTGCAAACTTGAATCATATGCAAAAAAAAAAAAGAAGGCTATGTATTACCACACCATCTCCCCTAAAGGCTGAACTTAAACTTCACTGCAAGTGTGAGTAATCACATTTCTCTGTATATCTTCTTCAAATATTAATATTCACCAGCTATAAGATCAAACGGTAGCTTTGTGCTTAACTTGCATTTGTTTTTTTGCGCTTTCTGGACCACTGCATTATTCCTGGAGGGGCTGCTGCGCATGCACCTTCCTGTGTCCATTCTCCACCAGCGTGTGTCTGTCCTTTCTTGAGTCTTCTGACCTAAGAGCTCTTCTATGGATTAAGGCAAGGACCCCTTTGTCATGAGTTGTAAATACTTTAGCTAGTGAAGCCGGGAGATTAGTGAGGGGGTAATGTGAAGTGACTGTGGGCTGATTCCCCTCGAATCTAAGATACTTCAATATGCACGGTCACGCGTATTTTTTAAGAAAAGAGCAAGAAAGACAAGGAGACAAAGGGAGTAAGGAAGAGCTTGGCGGTGAACTGTACTGAGCTGCCGACATTCAGCCACTCCCACTCCCACAGCCAGGCTCCCCTTCGCACTTGGGCAACACGCAGCGTGGAACTGAAGGTTTGGTCCCCATTTTATACTCTATACAGGGCCTTAGGGTGTGGTTTCTGTGCTACTTTCCATTTCCTTTTTTTAATGTTTATTTTGAGAGGGGTGGAGGGAAGGGCAGAGAGAGAGGGAGAGAGAGAATCCCAAGCAGGCTCTGCACGGTTAGTGTGGAGCCCAACGTGGGGCTCAACCTCACAAACTGTGAGATGGTGACCTGAGCCAAGATCAAGTGTCAGATGCTTAACCGACTGAGCCACCCAGGTGCCCCTAAATTTATTTTCTTCTTTTTAAATTGAAGTATAGTTCACACTGTGTACGAACTTTTCAACTCGCCTCCTAAAAATACTGCCAGCTCCCACGGACTGAGCAACTCACAAGGTGCCAGTCAGCGTCCTAAGCCCTTTCTGGGTGTCACCTCGTTTCATCTTCTCCTCTTATACCCTAGAGAGCAGTGTTATCTCTGCTCCAGAGACCTGGTGAATGAGGCAGAGACAAATGTAACCTTCACAGCGTCACGCAGGCAGGACTCAGACTCCAAAAACAGTCCCATTCCACAGCAGTCTCGTCTCGTGCTCCTGGAGCCCAGGCTATACTTGTCTGTTTTCATCTCCTTGCACTATAGGTGTGTTAGCTTCGAATCTTTTCTGGGATATAGGAGGCTAGAAATACAGACTACGGGGTAAATCCACCTTGGAGATCTATCCCCAAAGGTTCTAAAGCTCAAAACTAGCGTGTGCACATGTGTTTCACAACTTTCCCCAGGCAGCTATTTCTCCATCTAAGAGGTACCCAGAACGGTCTTCGGTGGCTGTGGCCAGAGCCCCCAGCGCCCACTCCGACTGCTTCCTGCCACCATGGCACACGTCCTGCGGCCCCCCAGCTGCCAGCTCAACGTCTAAAGCACTGCTCAGTTCTAGCTCGCCCAGTACTCCCACCGCCATTTCTGGGCTCTGGCCTTATTGAATTTGGCCTGGACTTGCAGCCTTCACGGCCCTGGTTTCGTTAAAGATACAGCCGACACTCCCGGAGACCCTCCGTGCACTCCTTCCGTCTCCACCTCAGCTCTCCCACCTCAAGCCGGACAGGCGGCGCCAACGTGCACAGCTCCCTGGAAGTCTGGTACAGTTACCATCTCCTCCGGGAGCATTCTGCTATCCTCCTGCCAGTCACTCCCCTCGTCTCTTTCCTGTGCCCCTGGATCATTTGTTACATCAAGATACATTTAACTCTTAAAGTAGATAGCATATTTTGAGTTAAGCAACAGTGTTTCAATAATTCTTCCAAGCAAGGAGGAATGGTAGGTGGGTTCAATAAATGTTTGTTGTTTCTTTCATGGGTAGTATAGTTTAGCAAGAAAACATTACTTCTAAAGCAACCACAGAGCAGTATATACAGTGGGTTACCAGCTGTGTGAGGAAAGGAAAACTAAATGTATATGGGATTTGCCTAAAATATCCCTGGAAGTAGGGTGCATGGGTGGCTCAGTTGGTTAAGCAGCCAACTTCGGCTCAGGTCATAATCTCATGATTCATGAGTTCCAGCCCCACATCAAGTTCTTTGCTGTGAGCGTAGAGCCTGCTTCAGATTTCTGTCCCGCTGTGTCCCCTTCTCTACCCCTCCCCCACTCATGCTCTCTCTCCGTCTCAAAAGTAAAAATAAACATTCATTTTAAAAAAATCTCTGGAAGGATACATGAGGGAATATACTGCTTTATGTAATTTGAATTTTGAGCCTCGTGACAGTACTGTTTGCTTGCTTATTTATTTATTTACTTATTGAGAGAGAGAAAGCATGCACACCCGCCCATGGAGGGGAGGGACAGAGGGAGAGAGAATCTTAAGCAGGCTCCACGCCCAACGCAGAGCCTGACTCAGGGCTCAATCTCACCACCTTGGGATCATGACCTGGGCCAAAATGGAGAGTTGGCCACTCAACTGACTGAGCCACCCAGGCACCCAGTACTGCTTAATTTTTAAAAAGATAAATTTACACCACCAACAAAAAATTAAAACCTACATTAGCTAAAACCTACCTCAGCTGGCTAACCTGTTAACCGGCTCTTTCTGTGCTCCCTGCAGCCACCATCCACCAAGTAAACACAGTGGCCACTCTGCTCCCCTTTGGGAGGAGGGTCAGTCACAGGAACTTACCAGGTGTCAGCACAAATGAATGCAAATCAATCAATCAGATAAAATAAAACAATTTTAGTGTTATCTATTAATGGTCTAACTACCCTAAGGGAAAATAACGCTAATCATGACTCTCTGTTTCTTCACTAATAACCTCCACACACGCACACACATACCAACCCCGACAAGGGAAAAGGCAAGAACGAGTCAGGCTGTGTTAGCATGTACCTCTATGTCCTCAGAGAGTATTCTCAGTCTAAGGGCTTCTTTCAGATCCAGAATCTCCACTTCCTGTTTCTTAATCAACACTTTGCTCTCTTCCTTGTCAGCCAAAGCAGAGTTGTGTTTGCACTGTGGAAAGAAAGTTGTAAGAGCTGTCTGCTTTCTTGTGTTTATTTCTACGTTAAAATAACAAGAAAGAGTCCGAGCTCCGAGGCGATGAGGAGACTAACACACACAGCTGAGTGCTTCCGGGATGAAGGACTGTCAGAGTACGTGCATGAGCGGTGACGAGTGCTCAGAAAGTCCCAGAGACACCAGTGAAAAAGCACTCAGGCTTTCTTATTGCTTTTGGTCATCTCTACCCCCATCGTGGGGCTCAAACTCCTGACCCGGAGACCAAGAGTCGCACGTCCCACCGATGGAACCAGCGGGCGCCCCATCTCATTATCATGCCTTCATCAGGAGACTGCCTTCGGCAACCTCCCTTTGTGGCAGAGGAATGACCAGCGTGGACCAAAACCTTCACCATGACCCGAGGTGAGGAGGAAGCACCAACATTCACCGTAGATATGTGCGAGGTAGAAAGTAGTTACTTGTACAAAATAGTTACTTGAGGAAGCCAGAAAGTTTGATAATGGAAAAACTCGCTATACAAGGAATGTCTCTGAACTTAACCAAAATATGTCATTGTTTTTTCTTAAAGCAACTGAGGAACACCTCACACCCTTAATTATCACGGACCACAACTGGCCTGCATCTGATCAGCAACTCCCCATCGGTGCACACGGAGCGCTGATGCCGGGCCAGGGCGATCGGAGCAGGGCGGCAGCGGGCACCCCCTCCCAGAGGTCAGCACATTAAAAGCTCTGTAAGTTCTGCAAACCTAGAAACCTGCTGGACTTTGACTAGTATTTCCAAACCTATTTGACCACAGAAATCTTTTTTTCTGGTGGAGCATTTGTTAAACTCGAGGAATCTGGGAAGTGTGCTCAACTGTGTTACCTCGTCGGTGACAGAACTTACACTTATGTCCTTCAGTTCTTGCTTCAGGGTGTCTATAGTTTCTGTTTTCTCACACACTGATGTTCTCAGCTCCTGGATCTGGCTCATGAGGTCAGCTACAACTTCCTGACAAGGACAGAAACAATGTCTTCACGCCAGTGACGTTAAGAGATCTTTTTTTTTTTTAATGTTTTTTACATTTATTTTTTGAGAGACAGAGTGAGACAGAGCATGAGCAGGGAGGGTCAGAGAGAGAAGGAGACACAAAATCTCAAGCAGGCTCCAGGCTCTGAGCAAGCATTCAGCACAGAGCCCAACGCAGGGCTTGAACCCACCAACCGCGAGATCATGACCTGAGCCAAAGTCAGATGCTTAACTGACTGAGCTACTCAGGCACCCCTAAGAGGAGATCATTTTTAAACAACAGTTTACCTTTCCAAACACAACAGGAGAAGTCCATTTTGTTTTACCAAATATGTCACATTACATTATTATCAGTTTATATTTTAATGGCTTTTACCCTATTTTATTTAATCATTTGCTTTGGTTTTTCTGAATGAATTAGAGGTAGGCATACAAGGAATTTACACCTAATTTTCTACTTGGACATACATAGTTCATTCACTATCCTCGATATAGTCAACACACCAGGACTCTGACAATTTGTACCACGGGACTCAGAGTCAATAAGAAAGGCTCACACTCACAGCAGCCTAGTAAAGAGCGGCAGGATGTGTTTTAGAAACAGTGCCATCAGGGGGCACCTGGGTGGCTCAGTCGATTAAGCATCCGACTTTTGCTTTCAGCTCATGTCATGATCTTATGGTTACTGGGATCAAGCCTGCTTAAGATTCTCTCTCTCTCTCTCTCTCTCTCTCTCTCTCCCCTCCCCCTCTGTCCCCACCCCAAAACAAAATAATAATAATAATAATTATAAAAAAAAATAGAAACAGTGCCATCAGAAGGAATAGAACAGTTTGCTCCTGAAGTTACATGGAGAATTAGTAACAGAAGATCCCCTTCCCTGCAACCTTGGAAGAAAAACAAGGCCTGAGTGTCCACAGGAGCCCAGCCGCCAGTCACCCTGCGGGCAGGAGGCTGCAACACTGAGGCCTCACTTGTAAAGAAGATGCAGAGGGATGCAGCTTCAACCTCTACCAACCTTGTCAGCATCTCTAGACTTTTCCAGAGAACGGATTACTTTTTCAGTCGCATATAAACTCTCTTCCAGTTTTTGTACTTTTGCCATCTATGGGGAAAAGCAAATACTTTTAGAAAAAATAATTAAACTCCAGAATCAGCTGTACACACATGCAGGGGGAATAAAGGAGTTGAAATCCCTTCATACTGTACAGCGCTCACTAGGTAACACTTGAAAGGAGAAGCTGGGTTAAAAGACATGGATTTTGTGGGTCTCCGCCAGGGGGCCACCAACAAAGTATGATTATAGCCTTCTAGGAGTTAGAAAAACAAGAGTTCAAAAATAATACCACCAACCAAAAAGTCCATCTTTTTTTTACCACCTATTTTCGATAACTGCAAGCTGAAACCATGTTAATGCACCTCTCCAGACACCGGGACCAGGCGGTACAGACCTCAAAGGCGAGAATTAAGAACACAGGTCACTCACCTGCTGCTCGCATTTGGCCATCTCTTTCTGTTTCTCCTGACGCACAACCTCCAGAACTTCTAAGATCTCTCTGGAAGAAAAGAATGATCTTTTTTACTCATGACTTCATCCAATGGAAACGGGAACTGCGTGCGTTTGTAGAGAAGAGCTGCAGCGGACGGCTATGGAACTGTGGCACACGCCAGGCATCAGGCCTTGCACTCCAGCAGAAGCCAAGATCTGAACTCGTTTGGAGAACCCATCTTTGTGCTATGAGTGTCTTTTTCATTGGAGCACTAAGGGCTTGCTGACATAAGCATGTGTTTATTACCTATCGCTCTGCGCTAGCATGTGAAACTCAGGGGGACGGGGTATTTTGTTCGCTGTCTTATCTCTAAATAAGTGTTCTAGCATTTACCAGAACAGTGCCTGGCTTGTTAGATATCACCTAGTGTTTGAACAACTAAATGGTTAACTGTTTCCTGGCTAGGATGTACGCCCACTAGATGAAGTCACCTCCGTATCCCCAGGCCTAGAAGAGAGGCCGAGTCATACTAAGAACTCTAGAAGTATCTGCTCAGTAAACAAATACAACTTCCTCTCACTAAAGTAATGATCACCTGCAGGCTGAGGCCAAGAGACTGACAGAGATCACCAAGGAAAAGAACTTGGAGAGATAGGCAAGAAAAACAATGCCATTTCATATTAAGGGACCAAGAGATAAACAGCAGCTAGAAAAATAACAGTAGAGACAGAAATAAAAATCAGTCCCCACCTTCCAGTTATAAAAATACTGAGATTTGTTTATAGAAGGACCTGAGTTCTGATCACCATCAATTGCTATGCATTTCAAAAATAGCATAGCTACTTACTGAATTCTGTTGAAAAATTAAGATTCGCTACACAGCCTCTTATACAAAAGAATCTGATATTCATTTTGGAATGTTTTTAAAAAGACAACCTTACAGGGTATCAGCAATTAAAAAAAAAAAAACAACTCAAGATAAAGAATGTGGTAGTAAATGATATTCTAGTCAGCTAATGAAAAAGATAAATAGCACTCACTTAGAACTGTTTTCTTTATCTTCTTCAAATTGTAATAATAATTTGTTATTGCGTTCTTTTTCTGCCTCAAAAAGTTCCACCAAATTCTAAAAGACAATGTTAGATTAGATGTTAAGTAACTGTTACTAGCAATGCGCAGTCAATAAACACACTGAGTACCTTCTAGGCTGCCAGGCACGAGGGGCCAGTACAGGAAGTTAGAAGAAGTCAATAAAGAGGCCTGCCCTGTGCTCCAGGGAACAATCACATCCAGGACAAATTCATCAATAACCAATAATACCTTTCTTAACTTACATTCAGATCAGATTTCAGAGTTTCATTTTCGTTTTTGCAGTTTTGGAGGTTTTTTGAAAGTTGGTCAATTTCAAACTTCATTACTTCTTGTAAGTTCTCATAGGAATCCTGTAGGCAGGCTTTGCTCTCGAGAAGCTTTTCCTTCTCTAATCTTTATCAGGAAAACATTTTTACAATGGTCAATACAAACATCAAATGTAGTTCTGGGAGTTCAAGTACCGGCAGTTCCACTGCTCTGTCTACAGACTATGCCCAACTTACAGAAGCCTTGACCGACCTAACGCGCCTCAGGACCGTGTGTGAATGCACAAACATGTAAGACACAATGGACTACAGAGCAGTGTGATGGAGCCGGAAAAGACACAGCGGGCATGTTAGCCTGAAGTCATATACCTCCTCCTTCTGCCTCCCGGGGTCCCGACCAGACATGCTGAGCTCGTGGGCAATTTTGGGTCATGGATTCATTTTAGGGGGTTCCAGACCTAACCCTCCCTCATGTAAGCTAGGGAATGGCCATTCACTTAGTTTCGTTGATACATCACCTCTATTCACTCATCACATATTCTCTCAATTCTAGGAAGGTTTTAAGATGGCGAGCATGGCTTTGGTTTGAGCAGGAGAGTAAACTCCCTGGACAGAACCACCTCTTAATTCACAGGATTATTATTTCCTGCTTCTTAGGTTCTCATCCTCTCGTTCCGCTCTGCACCCGCTGTGACGGGCCCAAACATCCAGGGCTCAGCCAAGAACTAGTGAACAATGAACCTGACTCTGTACCATCCAAAACAGATGTCCCAGCTGGTACCCAGGTCATTCGGCAGGGATCTATCTGCGTTACTAACTGAAAGCAAAGCAGAAGTGGCACATTACAAAGTGGTAAGGGGGCACCTGAGTGGCTCAGTTGGTTAAGTGTCCAACTCTTGATTTCGCCTCAGGTCATGATCCCACTGTATGTGGGTTTGAGCCCTGTGTTGGGCTCTGCGCTGAGAGCATGGAGCCTGCTTGGGTTTCTTTTGCCCTCTCTGCCCTTCCTCTGCTGACATGTGCTCTCTCTCAAAATAAATAAACTTACAAACAAAACAAAACAAAACAAAACAAAAAATCAAAGTGGTATAAATCAGTTGCTAAAGAGAGCAATGCAGGGGTGCCTGGGTGGCTCAGTCGGTTATGTGTCTGGCTTCAGCTCAGGTTATGATCTCATGTTCGTGGGTTCGAGCCCCATGTCGGGCTCTGTGCTGACAGCTGGCTCAGAGCCTGGAGCCGACTTCGGATCCTGTGTCTCCCTCTCTCTCTGACCCTTCCCTGCTTGCACTGTCTCTCTCTGTCTCTCAAAAATAAATTTAAAAAAAAATTTAAAAAAACATTAAAGAATTTTAAAAAAAAAAGAGAGCCACGCAGACAATAGGTGGGAGGGAGGGGAGATGTGTGTATTTATGAAACAAAGTGTATACACAAAACAGACAAAGGATTTGAGGAACACATGGCAGTATTGGGTTATTTCATGCAGGGCCTTTTCCATACCCGAGGAGCCATGGAGCATAAGCAGCCCAAAGAGTGATATACTCGGTGTTTAAACCTGAGACACTGAGAAAAAATAAATTCTGTCAAATTTAAAAAGCAAAGAAGTACTCGCTAATGTTAAGACAGAACTTAAGTGCACAGTCTAATATAGTGGATTCTTAATATTTTAGATCTTGTTCAACTGACGAGGAAATTAAAATCCAATGAGATAAGTGGAGTGACCTTTCCAATAAAAACCACACAAAGTTAACTTATGACATAGCCAAGATTAGAGTCAGTGATTCCGATGTTAAAAACAAATGCCTGGAAGAAAAAACAACAGTGCACCAGTGATGACAGACAGCAACTGGCCAGAGCCCCGGGGTCGGCGGTGGAGGCTGTGCTGATGCGCCTGCCCGCCCGTCTCACGGGGAAGGAGTCATTCATGGAGCAGGGATGGGATTGCAGGTGACACTGAAAGATGGATTTTTGTAAGAAAGCTCTCAATCTTAAGAATGCTAAACTTTTTTTTTTAATGTTTATTTTTGAGACAGAAAGAGACAGAGTGTGAGCGGGGAGGGGCAGAGAGAGAGGGAGACACAGAATCCAAAGCAGGCTCCAGGCTCCGAGCTGTCAGCACAGAGCCCGACGTGGGGCCCAAATTCACAAACCACGAGATCGTGACCTGAGCCGAAGTCAGATACCCAACCAACCGAGCCACCCAGGCGCCCCTGTGCTAAACAACGTAAAACCACACTGGGCAGGCCCAGTGAAAACATGTCTATGGATGGATTTGGCCTGCAGATCTCAAGTTTTCTTTCTCTATCTTAATTCCTTGCGCAGAAAACACATAAAAACTGCAGCAGATTTAAACCTTCAGAACGTCTTATCATGCTGACAGTATCACATGCCAAATGTCCATTATTAAATTATTGCCATGGACCCATGAGATGGCATCCAAAACACAAAATGGTTTTATAAAAGGTTGAAATTGGCAAAGGAAAGAGTGGTAAAAACAAACCACTTACATCTGTCATTCCTTTGTTTCAAGATTCCCAGCACTGCCTCCCGCCAGCCTCTAACAAGTTACTGGGACAAAGGTGACAACTAGTGATTTGCTGTCCCTTGTACTGTCCCTTCTTCTAATAAAGAGCACCCCTCTCCCTCTGGAAATGGTGCATCCCCTATTTTGGGCCGATACCACCACACACTCCTGGTAAGTGGCTGGACCGCAGGTAAGCAAAGGACTCCAGCAAAACCAATTCAGATTTTCCCGGGGATTGCTACATGGCTCCCGGGACAGAGGATTTCATCACAGGCGGCATTAAGCTAAGAGCACAGGGAGCGGTCTGAGACAATCTGTTTCCTGTCACATAGAGGAAGGCTCTCAATAGTAGGACTGAGTAAGGGCAACACACTGAGGGAAGCAGAGCAAGGACTGAGAGACAGAGAGACAGAGACAGAGACAGAGAAATGTGCACTGACAGTATCTTCTGAGACTCGATCTAGTTTGCCCTGAAATCCAAACCACCTCTAGGCCTCCTGGATATTGTGAACCAGTGATTTAGCTAGTCTGAGTTGGGCTTATGGCACTTGCCTGGCGAGCAGTCCTGGGCTGCAGGCCAAGCAGGCAACTGGACACCCGAACAGCAGGACTCTACCTGACGCTATCCAGCTGGAGCTGCATGTGCGCGTGGCGATCAGCAAGGCTACTCAGCTCTTTCTCCTGACTCTCTCGGAACGAACTGTACTCCAGTTTCACGGAAGACAGCTCCTTGTCCGCAGAATGAAGAACTACGCGCAGGTCATGCACCTCACTTTTCAAAACTAAAAAACGAAACAAAATAAATTCTCAATAGGTTTCTTTACATACATATATACATACATAGATACATGTGTATACATATATGTATACATTTTTTACAAAGTAGATGAAGAAGTTGTATGGATACTTTCACACGAACAGCAAAAACAAGTTGGAGAGACCAATTTTAAATTAAGATGTTGAACAACCAAGTGGTAGGTACCTAGGAGCACAGAGGTTTCTATTTTATTCTTCCTTATTTATGATTTTTGATGTATTTCTATGAAAAAAGAAAAGGGTTAACATCTGTCCCTGATCTGCAGGTCACTGGACTGCTCCACATTCCTCCTGTGGCATGTATATGACACTTTTTAATATAACAGGAAAAAAAATCAACAGATATAACATATTTTAAGTGACCTAATCTTACTTATTGAAAACTCCTTGGCAATACACCAAAATATTCCAAAATGGGTTAAACACTGCTGGTCTTATAAGGAAATTCCAATTGGAGGTACCATCAGTTAACTCTTTAGATTAAAGAAAACAGAATGGCTGTCTTTTGTTTTAGCTTTATTACAAACTGCTGCAGACATTTTGATGAAAGGAGAAATAAGCTGGAAAAAACTGGGAATCAGATGATACTCCCACCTGTCTGGATATGTACAAACACATAGTTGTTATTTTGTCACTGTCAAAACATTATTCATCTTATGATTTCAAGACACTTCATTTTTTTAATGTTTTTATTTATATTTGAGAGACAGAGAGTGCAAGCAGGGGAGGGTCAGAGAGAGAGGGAGACACAGAATCAGAAGCAGGCTCCAGGCTCTGAGCTAGCTGTCAGCACAGAGCCCGACACGGGGATCGAACCCATAAACCGTGAGATCATGACCCAAGCCAAAGCCGGACCCTCAACTGACTGAGCCACCCAGGCGCCCCAAGACACTTCATTTTCAAAGCAGTATTAAAACTTTCAGTAACCAGTTCAACCACTTGTTTGTGACCTGTCCTGGAGCAAAGTACCCTTTCTGATATGGGACTATTAACCACTGCCGTGCAGACTCAAGTCTGGTCATCTAATTCAAAACAAAACAAAACAAAACAACACAACACAACCAAAAAGACAGGGGCAAGATTTACGCTTAAAAGTCAAAGGAGACTGAGTTACGGTACTCAGATTACAAAGTTCCCAGCTGTTTGAACTTACAGTCATTCTTAGTTTGAGTGTCCCGAAGCTGCTTTTCAAGGTCATTCAATTGTGCGAGACGCTCTTGCTGCTGTCTGGTCCAATCAGCTCTTTCTGATGAGAAACGCTTTGAGGAAAAGAGAAATTTACTGAAAAAAAGGAATACTGGCATGTTAAGATACTCTCCAAATCATTACCTTGTTCCTGTTTTAAAAATCTAGCTTCTGGGGCGCCTGGGCGGCTCAGTCCCTTAAGCGTCTGACTTCGGCTCAAGTCATGATCTCATAGGTGTTGAGTTCGAGCCCCACATCAGGCTCTGTGCTAACAGCTCAGAGCTTGGAGCCTCCTTCTGATTCTGTGTCTCCCTCTGTCTCTCTCTCTGCCCTTCTCCCACTCGCGCTCTCTCACAAATAAATAAAACATAAAAAAAAAAAAAATCTAGCTTCAGGTCTCTGACAGAAGAGAGCTGGCTGTCCCCAGGAGCTACAGTGAGGAAGACCAGCAAGGGGCAGGACCCCTGCAAGCTCCTGGGCCATCCACCCTCCTGGTTCCGAACTGACAGAAGGGCCCCATTTGCACTGTCCAGCGAGTGAGCCGGAACGGAGCCGAGGCGGTGTGCGTCATACGAGAGCAGCACGTGAAGTCACACAATCAAGAATACAACCCAAAGCAGCCTTGGCAAAGGCTTTGCCAGGACCTATGCCTCCCGTAACACTCCTCTGAGGATCTGTTCCATACGTCTTCTGAGGCCCTGGGCGCCTCACCTCCTGGGTCTGTAGAGAATGATGTTCCAGTCTGTCAATGTGCTGCTGAAGCTTCAGGTTTTTATGCTCTTCCTCATCCAACTTGGCTTGAAGGGCACTCATTTGTTCCTACAACACAAAAACTTCAGTTCTCAAAAATTCTTTTTAATGGAAATTGCAAACATTCCACTATTTCTTCTACATTAAAACAAGTAAATAAATAAAATTCAAAACCTCACATGGACAAAGAAATCAAAGGCCAGTCTGGGGCCAGAAAACGACTTCCAAAGACTCCACTACTGACTTCAAATGTTTCAGAATGACACGTGTGGTCCATCAAAGTGGTTAATTTGAAATACAAAGGGAAAAAGGGATTAAATGGAATCAATCCTAGAGCATCTTGAGACTTCTAAGAAGCTTTCCCAAGGCTGCATGGAGTGACTTGGCAAGAACGGCCTCCATGCCTTGGAAAGGGTGAACTTTTGGAATTTGAGGGTAGTCTGGCTCACTCTAAGTTTTGTTAGAAGCAGAAAAACTTTTTGAAAAAATAAATCACCGGATTTCTGAGATAAACACACTTCACGTGTTCTTTCAAATACACCAAAAACTGTCTGAAATTTGATCTATAATAAGATTATTTCAATTATGTTAATTTTCGTTAGCAGATACAGTACTCTGCTATATAAGCCAGTTCTGGAACTTGAAGCGGGGTGGGGGGGGGAGGACTGATCTCTTCACATACAAGAGAGCGAAACCCCGAGGAGACTGGAGAGCGGGACTTGCCACCTACCACAGAGCAAACAAACTAAAGGAGCAAAAACAGGCCCACTTCTGCTTTCACACACCCATATTTAACAAGACACAATTTTAATACCACATAGATTTGAACACTACAAATTTCAGAGTTATAATGGTAGAGGGAGTTTGTTCTCAATGAATGTCTAATTACTTATTTTTTCTAGAACTAGACATTACCTGCACCAGTCTGAGCTCTTCAGAAATGGCCTCAAAAGCCTGTTCATTCATCTCAGGTGGAATTGGCTCATTCAAGATATTATCCTCTAATTTGCTGGGATTCTGAGCGTGCACAGGGTCAGAGCTCCCTGCTTCCGGGCTGAGTTTTGGTACCGGTCGAGACCAAAGTTGATAAGCCTTGGTTGGCGTGGTTATAATCTGCAGGAAGAAGTGGTTACAGAGAACGCTGGCGCTCGTGAACAACATGGCACAAGCACTGAGTACTCGTGAGCGGAAAGGATAAAACTGAAATTCTAATCGTCAAAAGAAAAGAGTATCCTTGAGAGGCGGCAGAGGAATGCCCAAGTGGAAACAAATCTATCCACTCAATGTGGTCTCAAGCAAAACTCCCCAAGATTTTTAAAACTGAAACTAGATAAGCCACTTCCAAACTTCATACAAAGAATAACTGTCCAAGGAGAGACAAATGAGAAGAGAACAAATTGGGAAGATTTCCCTGGCCTATATCAAATATACAGAAAAATGGTAAAAGTTCAAATTAGTGAGAAAAACAAGGACTATTAAAAGTTAAATCCAGGGTGTCTGGGTGGCTCAGTCGGTTAAGCAGTGACTACAGCTCAGGTCATAATCTCATGGCTCATAGGTTTGAGACCTGCATCAGGCTCTGTGGTGACAGCTCAGAGCCTGGAGCCTGCTTCTGATCCTGTGTCTCCCTCCCTCTCTGCCCTTCCCCTGCTCATGCTCTGTCATTCTCTGTCTCTCAACAATAAATAAATGTTAAAAAAATTTTTTTAAAAAGAAGAAAAATGTATTCAGAAAGTGCTCTTATATAATTGAAAACCAACAACAACAACAACAAAAGCTCTGAAGTGCTGTGCTACTCTTAGCAAAACTTTTAATCACTTTAATCTTATTTGCGGAGCTATAAATGGAAGAAGTAGGACTAGACTGCCATGCACGGTGCTTCATGCTCCAGAATTCTACCGAGCTAAAGGGCTAGAGACAGACACAGGATTATAAACTACTGGCAATGTTGTACAAGTATTTTTTTAAATTTTTTTGTTTATTTATTATTGAGACCGAAACAGAGCATGAGTAGAGGAGGGGCAGAGGGAGACACAGAATCTGAAGCAGGCTCCAGGCTCTCAGCTGTCAGCACAGAGCCTGATGTGAGGCTAGAACCCACAAACCGTGAGATCATGACCTGAGCCGAAGTCAGACACTTGCTTAACTGACTGAGCCACCAGGAGCCCTATTCATTGGGGGGGGCATGGGTAGAGAGAGAGGGATAGAGCAACCCAAGTAGGTTCCATGTGGTCAGTGCAGAGCCCAACTTGGGGTTTGATCCCATCAACACGAGCGGAAATCAAGAGTCAAATGCTTAACTGAATGAGCCACCCAGGCACCACAGAAATTTTTTTTTTAAGTGAATTGAAAAAAAAGGAAAAATTAAAGATTAAAGGATGGAAACCAAAACCCAAAAAGACTCAGTGACAGTGACTACCTCCAACAGGGTCTTGGTTGGTTGGCAGGAAGGACAGCAGAGAGAGACAGGTCACCCTATATTCTTTGTACCTTTAACAATTCCAGTCATGTGAATTGCCTGTTCAAACGAATGAATAAAATTTCTTTTAAAAAAAGTTTATTAAGTGACACCAAAAATATCACTTCTAAATAACCAGTAGGGATAAACAGCTATTTTTAAGATGTATAATGTTTTGGTTTTTTTTTTTTTAGCCTTCAGAGAATTTGGTACAGAAGCTCCATCACTGGCATCTGCATCATCACCTCCTTCATCTTTCGCTCCTCCTCTCCTCATTTTCTCCTTCATGAGGGCCATGGTTGCTGAGCGAAAGAAGCCCTCCTATCATCTCTAGTGTTACCCAGATTCTTTAGGGGTTTTTGTCTTTACGATTTCTACTCTTTTACCACAGGCCGTGGGCACACCGTACATCACAGCAACAGCTGCCGAGACCCACCAGGAGCCAGACACTCCAACATCTCACTTAATGTTCTAAAAAACCTACAATCAAATTAGTCTCACCCCCAATTTGGAGACCATACATATGAGGCTTAGAAGTTAGGAAACCCTGGTGCGCCTGCGTGGCTCAGTCGGTTGAGCATCCAACTTCAGCTCAGGTCATGATCTCACGGCTCATGAGTTCAAGTCCTGCGTCGGGCTCTATGCTGACAGCCCATACCCTGGAGCCTGCTTCGGATTGTGTCTCCCTCTCTCTCTTCCCTCTGCCGACTTACACTCTGTCTCTGTTTCTCTCTCAAAAGATAAATAAACATTAAAAATTTTTTTTAAAAAGGAGTTAGGAAAAGCTGCCTAAGGTTAGGACAGATGAAAATATGATCCCAGGTCTGATTTCAAATACTGCATTCTTTCCCACCACACCCCACCACTGGAGCCGGACGTCAGAACACTAGAGCCAGAGTCACCTTGGGGTTAACTGTAAGGGAGTCTAGCGTCCCTGGCAACCTTCAGTGCAGATTCTCTCCGTTGTTAGCAAAATGAGATCGCACTGACTTAAGATCGAGGAATTGCTTTAGATCACCTACCTTAAGCGTTTCGGCATGAATTTTATTCAGCTGAGAAACTTCTTGTCGCTTGCAGGCTTTTGTTGCTTCCAAAAGGTTTTCAAGATTAAAGTTTGCTTTTTGCAAGGACTGAAGCTCTGATTCCAATTCTAGCTGCTTTTTCCTAAGAGATATTTAAAAGTCGAGTATTTTAGGTAATAAGTAATGGCATACATTTGTAAAACCCTTTACACTTTATACTCTCACATAACTTGATTAGTATCTCTAACTCATGGGATGGCTGGGTGGCTCAGCTGGTTGAGCGTCCAACTTCAGCTCAGGTCATGATCTCATGGTCTGTGAGTTTGAGCCCCACATCAGGTTTTGTGCTGACAGCTCAGAGCCTGGAGCTACTTCAGATTCTGTGTCTCCTTTTTTCTGCCCTCCCTCCTTTGCTCACACTGTCTCTCTCTCTCCCTCAAAAATAAACATTAAAAAATTTTTAAATTATCAATGTTAAACACTAAAACAACTCAGCACTAAAAGATACTGAAATAAGGAAACATGAATGTGTATTTACACTTTACCTCGTTAGTTCTTTGAATTCTTCATATTCTTGCTTTGAATTATTCAGCTCCGCCTGAATCTGCAGGAGTTGTGTTTTCAACTTCTCCATGTTCACTAACGAACATGGCTCCTTTGGTGCTTTAGGAGAAAATCCTGGTTGACCTGGCAATGAGGAAACAACTTGGTCTTTGAAGGACAAAAATAACAGAGCACATTTTTTTTTTAAAGTTCTCGGCCAGGTATCAATTTTGAAGCAACAAAGGAAAAAGGAGAGATGGGTTGGAAAGTGGACCCCAACAAACAAGAGCCTGTAGCTCACCATGGAGACGAAGACATCGCACAGGGTATCAAAGAGCACTGGTTCTCGGGAGGCTGAGAAGCCACAGGATGCAGGGCTGTGTATTTAAGGCAACACATTTTCCATGAGGGGAAAGAGCAAGCCATGAAGGACAACACACACAAGGCTGGATGGTGAACCATCCACAGGAGAATACTGCAGGCATTCACGCTGAAGGCTAATGTATTCCGAAAAGGAACCAACCAGCAAAGGCAGCACGTTGAAAGAGCTTGGTACCACCTAACAGGCGGAAAGTATTTTCAGTGATTGGTTAGAAGACCAGGTATGTTGAAGAGGGTTCCGATGAGTTCCACCGAGGGAAAACATCACGTAAAAGTTATTTAGAGAATGATCTTTGTTTGGAAGATGGTGGGATCCAGAATTGACCGCTAGTATCTTTTCAAAGGTATGTAAGTCAAGGAATTATTTGAGGTCAAAATGGCGAAAGAAATACAGAGCATTGTAGGGAAAAATAGCTAAAATAAAGATCACAAAATGTGATCTTAACTTCGCATCTAAAATCAGTCTCTCTTCAACCCAAATACTGTGAATCTTATTCTTTTATTGAGTCATAACAGAATGGAAGAAGACTTGAAAAATGAAAATTTTAACAGGGCCCAGGGGCGCCTGGGTGGTTTAGTGCTGACAGCTCAGAGCCTGCAGTCTGCTTCAGATTCTGTCTCTCCCGCTCTCTTAGCCCCTCCCCCACTCACATTCTGTCTCTCTCTCTCAAAAGTAAAAAACAAACATTAAGAAAACTTTTTTAAATAAATAAACAAGTTCCATCGTAAGTACAGAGTAAGATTATAGTTTTCTTAATTTCAACCTGAAATGACACAAAGGCTGAGACAGATATGAGAAAAGCCCATGAAAACATTCACTCTAAGAATGGGGCAAACACAGCGGGGCGCCTGGGAGGCTTAGTCGATTAAGCGTCTGACTCCTGATTTCAACTCAGGTCCACGATCTCATGGTTTGTGAGTTTAAGCCCTGCATCGAGCTCCGTGCCACCAACGCAGAGCCTGCTTGGGATTCTCTATCTCCCTCTCTCTCTGCCCCTTCCCTGGTCACATGCCCTCACTCTCCAAATAAATAAAACTATGGCACCCATGACTTCAGGTCACAAGCGCCGTGCTGGGATCAGGACCCTGACCTTCCAACGCCTCTCACACTGCACAGACCTTAATTGATCAGGTAAACATCTCTACTCAACATTCATCCGTGTTGATTAGTTAAGCACTTTTAATTTCAAATGTTTCTAACAGAAAAATTTCATTTAATAAAAATTGTAAGGGGGCACCTGGTTATCTCAGTTGGTTAAGCCTCTGACTTCGGCTCAGATCATGATCTCACAGTTTGTGGGTTCGAGCCCTGTGTTGGGATCTGTGCTGACAGCTCAGAGCCTGAAGCCTGCTTTGGATTCTCTGTCTCTCTCTCTTTCTGCCCCTCCCCTACTCACACACTGCCTGTCTCTCTCAAAATTAAACATTTTTAAAAAACTGGGAGTAATATCTAAATCTTTTATCAACAAAACAGAAATACGTCTTTATCAACAAAACAGAAATATGTTTCACTGACGTGTCAATTAGCCTACATAACTCATGACATGTGATTTGGGAGAAAAACATTTAGAAGATGCCTTTTGATATCATAAAAGCATAAGTATGCATATGCACACCAGGTCTAGAGGCTACATACAATGAAGACCCCACCTGGGAGGCAATATCCATGGCCTTTCAAACGGCCCCCCAGCCCCTACAAGGCATGCAGACAGCCATCATTTCTTACCCTTGTCCTTCTTCTCTGTGCCAGAGAGTTCGGAGAAAGCTTTTTCTAGTACTGCGATGGTCTGGGCATCCATTTCCTGGGCTCTTTTCACAGGCTCTAACAATCTCAATCTTCTATTCTCCTCCCTGAGGGAATGGTTTTCCATAGCGTACTTTGCAACTCTGGGGTGGTGCTCTATCTGTGACACAGAAGAATGACAGACTTACATATCGACAGACGGTTTCTCCTTCGTGGCCAGTCTTGCCGCAAAGCCATCAGGAGACATCAGGAACGCTGCGCGCACTGCCGGCAGGGGCCTGCCGCAAGGACCGTGGAAAGCAACCTGGCATGTGTGACCACACTAGATATGCTCGTGGCCTACCGCGCCATTTTTCCATGCCTGGGTCTGCGCTTTGAGATTTTCACGCAGGCACGGGCTCGCAAGGAGAGAAGTGCAAAGGGTGCACACTGTGGCCGACTCTTCGTGCAGCGGGGACTGGTGACGTGAACACACTGTAAAGAATAAGTAAACTCTCTACTGACTGGCACTTACCGTCCTCCAAGATACAGTACGTGAAAAGGGCAGCAGTAAAGCATGTGTGGCAAGTTGTCTTTTATGTTGAAAAGGAACAAAAGTGAAAACATCCACGTTAGTTTGAATACACATTTAAAAAAGCCTCAGAAAGATACAAAAGCCAGAAACAGGTTTTCTTCATTTTTTAACGATGCCATAAGAAGTTGGAAGGGCCCCACTGTACGGAAACTGCTTATTCAGAGAAGCACAGCTGCCCCCTCACGTGGGTGGAGCGCTGACACAGCAAGTTTTCGGGGCTCCTCCCCTCCCCCTTCAGTCGCCATCTTGGAAAATGGAGGCATGGGAGTTGTGCAACCACACCTAAGCTGAATTCATTCAAAACACGTTCCGCTAGGGGCGCCTGGGGGGTTCAGTCAGTTGGGCATCTGGCTTAGGCTCAGGTCATGATCTCATGGTTAGTGGGTTCGAGCCCCGTGTCGGGCTCTGTGCTGACAGCTAGCTCAGAGCCCGGAGCCTGCTTCTGATTCTGTGTCTCCCTCTCCCTGACCCTCCCCTGCTGGTGCTGTCTCTCTCTGTCTCTCAAAAATAAATAAAAAACATTAAAAAAAAAACCACTTTCCGCTGTATTAACTTACACAAATTTGGTGACAGACTTATATCTGCCTCAAACCTCCTTTCTTTTTAGAAATACCACAAAGGTCATGCACTCACTTGTTCCCGCAGGGTTTGGATCTCATCCCTTAATTCCGACAACAAGCGATCCTGCTCTGCAGGCAGAAAGCTTCCCCGGGATTCCTTGTGGAGCTTCTCCAGGCGCATTATTTGATCCTCTCGGAATTTCACAATCATTTTATTAGACTGAATAAATTTTTCTTTTTTGAGGGTGAGGTCTTCTAATTGGGTAACTTTTTCTATCAGAGACTTAAAAAATTCGTAAGTTGGTTAAACATGAAAACTAATTCAACCTCTCTAAATTTCCACAAACTAAGGAACAAATGCTAACTTGACACTTAATCCCAAAGGGAAAATTAGATTTTTCCCCAGCTTTCCTTTCTTTTGTTTAATTATGCCATTTTTTATTTCACTCAGAAAGGTACCACATAGTGAAAGCCTAAAAAATCTGGAATCCCCTTTATATCAACTGTTTCCTACCTTCTTTTCCTGTTCGGATTTCTTAAAGAACAACATTGCCTCTTGGAAACACTTCATGTAATTAGTCTCATCTTTGCCTGTAATTGATCCAGTAAGAAAGAAAAGGAAACAGGAAAAAAATGTTTATCTCTTACGTTTTAGGACCAAGAATTGAGCTAAAATAGCCCCCGACGGACTGCTCTCAATACATCTAAAACAATCAGACTGTCATCACCAGATCACAGATTTCATATGAAGCCAATCTGAATGTTAGCGACTCTTTGAAGAAGAGTACATTTCTCTTATCCTATTTAGTAAACAAATACATGTTATATGGCAGAATCCTGAAAGTAGACCTAAATGAAATTTATTAGTATCTCTTTTAGCACTTGTAAGGGAAGAATTATTCAAAATTTCTACTCCCCCTTCGCGCCACACGCCCCAGAACTCAGCACACACAGCATCTGTATCCGGTTACAAAGTACGGGCATCTCGTACTTCATCACGCTTGGCAGATACTGCCGTTTTCACACAGCGAAGGTCTGCAGCAAGCCTGCACTGAACGTGCCTACTGGAACCACTTTTCTGCCAGCGGTTTCTCACTTTGTGTCTCTGGGTCACATTCTGTTAATTCTTGCAGTATTTCTTCTTTTTTCTTTTTTTTATCTTTTCTTTTTTTTTTTTTAATGTTTTTTATTTATTTTTGAGAAACAGAGAGAGGCAGCGCGAGCAGGGGAGGGTCAGAGAGAGAGGGAGACACAGAATCTGAAGCAGGCTCCAGGCTCTGAGCTAGCTGTCAGCACAGGGCCCAATGTGGGGCTCGAACCTACGAACCATGAGATCATGACCTGAGCCAAAGCTGGACGCTCAACCAACTGAGCCACCCAGGCGCCCCTCTTGCAGTATTTCAAAAATTTATATTTGCTATGGTGATCTGTGATCAGTGATCTTTGAGGTTACTACTGTAATTATTTTGGGCACCACAAACCATGCCCATATAAGATGACGAACTCAATCAATAAATGTGTTTTCTGACTGCTCAACTGTCTGGCTCTTTTTGTCTCTTCCCATCTCCTCAGGCCTTCCTGTTCTCTGAGACACAACGATATGGAAATTAGGTTCATTTAATAATCTTACAATAGCTTCTAAGTGTTCAAGTAAAAAAAAAAAAGTTGCATGTCTCACTTTAAATCAAACCTAGAAATGATTTCACTTAGTTAGGTAGGCGTGCCGGAAACTGAGACAGGCTGGAAATTAGGCCTCTTGCACCAGTTAGCCAAGTTATGAATGGGAAGGAAAAAGTTCTCCAAGGAAATGAAAAGTGCCCCTCCAGTAAACGTATGAATGATAAAAAAGCAAAACCGCCTTATTGCTGATACGGAGAAACTTTTAATGGTCTGGATAGAAGCTCAAACCAGACACAATGTTCCTTTCAGCCAAAACCTCGTCCAGGACAAGGCCCTTACTCCTTTCAATTCTGTAAAGGCTGAGAGAGGCGAGGAAGCTAGAGAAGAAAATCTCGAAGGTAGCAGAGGCTGGGTCATGAGGTTTAAGGAAAGACGCCATCTCCCTAACATAAAAGTAGATGAAGCAGCAAATGTTGTAGAAGCTGCAGCAAGGGATCCAGAAGATACGTCGCGAAGGTGAATATACCAGTAACAGATTTTCAGTGTGGATGACACCACACTGAAGATGCCACCTAGGAGTTTCATAGCCAGAGAGGAGAAGTACCGCCTGGCTTCACAGCTTCAAGAGACATGCTGACTCTGTTAGGGCCTATGTGGCTGGTGACACAAGTTGAAGCCAATGCTCGTTTATCCTTCTGAAAAATCCTAGGGCCCTTAAGAATTAGGCTAAGTAGGAGTGCCCGGGTGCCTCAGTTAAGTGTCCAACTTTGAGTTGGGTATGATCTCACAGTTTGTGGGTTCAACCCCCGCATCAGGCTCTGTGCTAACAGTGCAAAGCCTGCTTGGGATTCTCTCTCTGCCCCTCTCTCACTCATTCTCTATGATAAATAAACAAACATAAAAAGAAAAAAAATTAGGCTAAATAAAAAAATCAACTTTAATCAACAACAACAACAACAAAAAGAATTACGCTAAATCTACTCTGCCTGTGCTCTATACACACAACGGCCAGCCTGGACGACAGCACGCCTGACTGAGTGCTGTACGGCTATTGTTGAGGCAAAGTGCTCAGAAAAGATTCCTCTCGGGGGCCCCTGGGTGGCTAGTTTGTTGAGCGTCCAACTCTTGATTTCAGCTCAGATCATGATCCCAGAGCCCCACGTTGGGTTCTGTGCTAAGTGTGGAGCCTACTTGGGATTCTCTCTCTCTCTCTCTCGCTCTCGCTCTCGCTCTCTGGAAGGAAGGAAAAGAAGGTAAGGAAAGGAAAGGGAAGAAGGAAGGAAGGAAGGAAGGAAGGAATTCCTTTCAAAACATTACCGCTCACTGACAGCGCGCCTGCTCGCCCACGAGCTCTGAGGGGAGATGTATGATGAGATGAAACTGCTTTCATGCTAACACAACATCCATTCTGCAGCCCACAGATCAAGGAGTCACTCTGACTTGTAAGTCTTATTACTTAAGAAATACATTTCTAAGCATATAGCTGCTACTGCTACTGACCCCTCAAATGGATCCGGGCAAAGTCAACTGAAAATCTTCTGGAAAGGATTCACCATTCTAAGATGCTGTTAAGAACAATCCTGACTGATGGGAAGAGGTGAAAATATGAACATGATCAGAAGTCTGGAAAAAGTGGATCCTGGCCCTCACGATGACTCTGCGGGTTCAAGACTTCAGTGTGGTGGGAACAGCACGAGAACTAGGATCAGAAGTGGAGCCTGAAGATGGGACCACACTGCTGCAATCTCATGATAAAACGTGAATGGAAGAGGAGTTGCTTTTAATTTTTTTAAGTTTATCTATCTATTTAGAGAGAGAAAGACAGTGTGCGGGGGGGAGGGGCAGAGAGGGAGAGAGAGAGTCCAAAGCAGGCCCGGCACCGCCAGCACAGAGGCCAGCGCGGGGCTGGAGCCCACAAAGCCGTGAGCTCGTGAGCTGACTGCATCCACGAGTCAGAAGCTTAGCTGACTGAGCCTGCCAGGCACCCGAAGAGCGGTTACTTCCGAAGAACAAACAAAGAACACGGTTTCTTGAGCTGGAACCTACTCCTGGTGAAGATGCTGTGAAGATTATTGAAATGACACCAAAGGATTTGGAATATCACATAAGCGTAGTTGATAAAAGAGCAGTGGGGTTTGAGAGGACTGACTGCTTTTGAAAGGAGTTCTACTGTGGGTAAAATGCCAGCGAACAGCATCGCCCTCCACAGAGGAATCCTTCATGAATGCAAGAGGCAACAGATGCAGCAAACTTCACTGTTGTCTTACTTTTAAGAAACTGCCACCAGCCATCCCAGCCTTCAGCAACAATCACAATTCACTGAAAGCTCAGGTGATGGTCAGCATTTTTTAGCAATAAAGCATTTTTTAACCAAGTATGTACATTGTGTTTTTATTTTTTTTTAATGTTTTATTTATTTTTGATACAGAAGGAGACAGAGCATGAGAGGGAAAGGGTCAAAGAGAGAAGGAGACACAGAACCGGAAGCAGGGTCCAGGCTCTGAGCTAGCCGTCAGCACAGACCCTGACGCAGGGCTCGAACCCACGATCGTGAGATCTGACCTGAGCCGAAGTCGGAGGCTTAACCGACTGAGCCACCCAGGCGCCCCTACATTGTGTTTTTAGACGTAACGCTACCGCATACTAAGTAGATTACAGTGTAGTGTAACAGAACTTTCACCTGCACTGGGAAACCAAAACATGACTCTGCCTGGCACTGTTGCAGTATTTGCTTTACTGCAATGGTCTGGGGCAAACCTGCAGTATCTCTGAGACGTGCCGGTCCCTGTTCCTACGTAAGAAACAGACTAGTCCAACAACTTGGGTGGCTTTCCTGTACTGTGCCTGTCGTCAGAGGGTCCTCCTATCAACACCCGCACGCGGTCTTCCTAGGATAAAGGGCACTGAGTTCATCTTACCTTTGGTCAGAAAGCTCTCAGGAAGCAGCTGCCCGGATGTAAGCTGAGCCAGCTGTTCTTTGAGCCTCTTCACTTCAGCCTGCAGCTGGCTCACATTTCCCTGGGTGTCTTCATTCACTACTGCCTGTCCAAGAATTTTTTAAAAAAGTGTTAAAAGAATGCTTTCAAGTCATCCAGTCGTGTGCTCATGTTTCGCTGTGGGATCTGGAGTGACAAACACTGAACAAAACCATGCTTCCATCTCTTCAGCAGTCACAAGGCCACCAGGATCCCAGGGTCCTGGAGTGGGGAGGCAGCTTCCTCTCCCTGCACCTCGCACCTACAGGCAGGGGCTCTCCCCATCACCACCCCTCCTGGGTCCTCCCCCTTAGGTGTCCGCCCTGTTGGGCTGGGTCACGCCGGGATGTGGGTATGTTCACCTACCTAACACTGCCTCCTTCTTGGGACAGCCCCACCCCCACGGAAAAGAGCGATCTCCTCTTCCCCTCGGGAAGGACTACCCGCTCCCCCGTCTCGGCGCACAGGAAGGACGCGCTGAGCTGCAGAGGTGGCCTGAGCTCCAGCAGCTCGGCAGAAACCACTCTCTCCGGAGGAACCCACCCTGTATTTCCTAACAGCCCTCCTGTCGGACAGCTCCATTTCTGTTTTACTACCACAGTGTCATTTTAAAGAAATGTCTGTTGAAGAAATAATCTTAAAGAAATGACTTCTTTGAGACAACTTCTAAGAGGTTCAAAAAGGCCCATAAAACCTACAGGGTGATAATAAGGGCCAACAGTTGGCTACAAACCAAATTAAAGGGACCCAGTTGTGAAATACCCAATATCCCAGAGAGGAAGAAAAACTGACAGCCCCAAGGCCCCCGTATTCTTGGCTCAAGCCGGGTCTGCCCATTGGGAAAGATCTACATAGCACATCCTTTAACAAGTCCCAGACATCCTAGCCACTTCCCACTGGTAGGCTCCAGAAGGGGACTTACCATTGATAATGACTAGTATAAGGCTCCTGGTTTCATTGTTTCATGTATTCAGATGCCCTTTCTAGTTGCTTCTGATGCTTATGGCTAGGCTCATTATAAGGCACTCCTGGATATTCTGATATCACTGTCACATCAGTGACATCATAATCCTAATTATCCCTACAGTTCTCGAATCTCCAAAAGCTTCCAGTAAGTTCCAAGAGATAGGGTCAGGAAGCCCTAATGATTTTTCCTCCTCATATTACAAGTATCCCACCAGGGGGTCATAACTGAATAAAATGAGTGAACAACTAGTTAGTCTTCTAGCTTACCCAGGAGAAGAGGTTAACATGGACCTCTTCACTCTTAAATGGTAAGATGATTATAGAATCTACCTGGGGGGTAGAAATGACCAACTTCTCCTTTAAAACAAAGAGGAAATTCATCTGCCAATTCATGGTACTATGATTCTTTGTCTAGAACCAAAGGGATCTCCAACCCTTCCAAAAGAAGTGGGGGAATCCTCGGTGTTTTAACAGTCTGCACCTGCGGTTGGCAAAGCACTACTTGATCGTGGGCCAGACAGTCTGCTGTCTGTTTTTATACATAAAGCCGCCCTGGATCACAGCTATGCCCTTACGTTCCTATACTGCCTACGGCTGCTTTCACACTAACAAGGCAGAGCTGAGTAGCTGGGATACAGACTGTACAGGCAAAGAGGCCTAAAATATTTACCTTTACAGAAAAATTTTTCTGACCACTGGTGTACACAAATAGCAAGGAAGCTTCTTATATATAAGAACAATGGGGAATCCATGCAGGTATAGAGAAAAATGAAGCTTGCCAATATCATCAAAGTATTTTCACAGAGAAGCCACACACACACACACACACACACACACACACACACACACCTCTGATAGAATTGGTTTAGGCAAATAAATGTAGTTTCTAACCCAATTGCAAAGGAAAAACTTTGCCTTCATTTAAGAAAACACAAGCGAAATAATACTAAACATAAGACCTAATCTAGATCTCAAACTACATGAACAATACAGAAGGCTAGGAAAGATGCAATAGAAATCTTGCTTAGAATCAATAGCCAATTATAGAAAGAGCTCAAATGTCCATCAACTGATGAATGGAAAAAGATGTGGTAACATATACAATGGAATATTACTCAGCCATCAAAAGCATGAAATCTTGTCATTTTGCAACAATGTGGATGAAGCTAGAGCGTATTATGCTAAGTGAAATAAGTCAGTCAGAGAAAGACAAACACCGTATAAGTGAAATTTAAGAAACAAAGCAGATGAACATAGGAGACGGGAAAAAAAAAAGAGCAGGGAAAGCAAACCAAAAGAGACTCTTACTACTCAGAACAAACAGGGCTGATAGAGGAAAGTGGGGGGGGGGATACGCTAGATGGGTGATGGGTATTAAGGAGGGTACTTGTTGTGATGAGCACTGGGTGTTGTACGTAAGTGATGAATCACTAAATTGTACTTCTGAAGCCAGGATTACACTCTACTCTCTCTCTACATATACACTATATAATGTACACTATACAGACTGTATAATATATTCTAGTTACATAGTGTATAAATAAATACACTAACTAGAATTTAAATAAAAATTTAAAATGAACAAAAAAAAGAAATCTTGCTTAGAGTTAAGCTTTCACAGGGAAATAAATAGAAGCTAGTGTTAATATTAGGGAAATCACAAAAGTGAGATGCTGCAAGCTTAAGGACTTTTCTTTTAAAGATATTTTTTTCTTTAATGTTTTCTTCATTTTTTGAGAGACAGAGAGAAACAGAGAATGAGTGGGATAGGGACAGAGAGAAAGGGAAACACAGAATCCAAAGCAGGTTCCCGGCTCTGACCTATCAGCACAGAGCCCAATGGGGGGCTTAAACCCACAGACTGCAAGATCATGACCTGAGCTGAAGTCAGATGCTTAGCAGACTGATCCAACTGGGTGCCCCAGTATTTTTCTTATTAATTTTACTCAGTATTTTACCTTATTATTTTTCTTAATGTTTATTTAGAGAAAGAGAGAGAGAGCGCGCACAAGAGCGAGCCTGGGAGGGACAGAAACAGAGAAATCCCAAGAATCTCAACCTCATAAACCATGAGATCGTGACCTGAGCCCAAATCAAGAACTGGACACCCAACCAACCGAGCCACCCAGGCGCCCCTACCTTATTTTTAATCAGCTTGGCTCTCTGAGCAAAATTAAGCGTCGACAGGGTTTCCCCAAAACACCTGGACCCAGGATGAACATTTGCGATTACGGCGGTTTTGGCGTTGCCTCCAAGGGAATCCTGTTTAATGATATGAGTGGTTATACAGAAACCACAGAAATTTTTTAAGCAAAGAAAACGGATATTCTTACCACTAAGGCTGAGAGATTATCTGACTCTTAACCACAGTGAGGACAACCGAAAGGGGCCCAGGAGGCCAGTGATCTACTTTACCCGCAGTAAGAAGGTGAGTTTGGAGTCTCGGTAGCAGACATGCCTCTGTTTTCCGTTACCCACGTCGACCAGCGCAGTGATCACCTGGCCCAGGCAGCTCAACGATCGGTTTATGTTCCCTGCCTCCTAAAGAGGAAAAGACCAAAAATGAAGGTGCACTGGCTTCTATTAGCACTTTGAATTAAAATATGCCCAGCAGTGTATTTTGAATGGAAAGTCAAGTCACTGACAATGATATTAAGGCTGAGGTTTTAGCAAAAAGATGTTCTCAACTATCCCCTAACTTTTTCCTATTTGACACACACTGCAATATTAGTATTCAGAGACAAAGGCATAAATTATGTGAAGGAAAAAAAATGTCACCTCGTGCTTGTAATCGTTTTAAATTGACCTATGGCAGGGATAAAAATGTAGAAAAGAACAGAGCAAAAAGTTGGAGTAGTGCATTAATGGGCATATTTTTCAATTGCTTTGTGTTATAATGTTTGCTATTAGGGCACATGGGTGGCTCAGCTGGTTAAGCGTCCAACTCTTGATTTAGGCTCAGGCATGGTCTCATGGTTCATGAGATCAAGTCCTGTGTCAGACTCTGTCCTGAAAGCACAGAACCTGCTAGGGATTCTCTCTCTCTCCCCCCGACCCCTCCCTTGCTTGTGCACACTGTCTCTTACAAAATAAATTAACTTTAAAAATATAAAAATTTTAAATGTTTGCTATGTTATTTTTTCTCCTTTTTATTTTTTTTTAATTTTTTAAAAATAGTTTATTGTCAAATTGGTTTCCATACAACACTCAGTGCTCTTCCCCACAAGTGCCCTCCTCCATCACCACCACCTCTTTCCCCTCCCTCCCCCTTCCCCTTCAACCCTCAGTTGGTTTTCAGTATTCAATAGTCTCTCAAGCTTTGCGTCTCTCTCTCCCCAACTCTCTTTCCCTCTTCCCCTCCCCCTGGTCCTCCATTAGGTTTCTCCTGTTCTCCTGTTCTCCTGTTAGTGCAAAAATGTTTGCTATGTTAAAAGGGTGTGATAACTAATAGCCCACTCTATGTCCCACAAATTCACTGATGAACTTATACCAAGAGAATATTCAGTCTAATTCTATAAAGTATTAAAACCTCTTTAAAAAGTGGTTTGGGAAGGAAAAAAAATGTTGGGGTTAAATATGTTACACTGGATTCTCACTGCACTTAGCATACTTCAGTAACTTGGTCCGCAGTGGTGGGGTACAAAAAAAGAGAGAAAGAAGCCAAATTATCAAGCAAGACGTGCTGAGGTCACACGCCACATTGCCTGTCTTAGCAGTCAGTAAATGAGAAAGGCGCTGAGAGCACGGTCTGTGGAGCCGGACTACTTCTGCAGAGAAGACGCCACTTCTGGCGTCCTGGCCGCTGGCGACCTGGACAGAGTCACTTCTGTTTCTCTGAAATAGAAGGGATAACAGTGCCTCCTTCCCAAAGATGCTGCGAAGGCTAAATGAGTTAATACACATGAAGCCCTTGAAACAGGCCCAGTATGTGTCCTATTACGAACATATGCTTTCTCTTTGCTTCAGGTCTCAAAGGAAACATGAGCCTAAGATCTCCTGAAACTGCCCAAGAGCTCAGGAGGCTCATATCTTCACTTTTAATTCAAAAGGTAGTCTGTTGGGGTTAAGCGCCCAACTCTTGATTTTGGTTCAGGTCATGATTTCGTGGTTTGTGAGCTCGAGCCCCACACTGACAGCATGGAGCACGCTTAGGTTTCTCTCTCTCCCTCCTGCATGTATACTCCCTCTCAAGATATTATTACAAGCAGACTGCCTTCCACCACTCCCGACGGTCCCTCATACATCCTCAACTACAGTATCCACACGTTTTACTGACAATGCAGATCACAATTCACATATGCACACCAGCAAGACATAGAGAACCTCAGGTCCCACTGCCAATCCCTTAGCCTAGGACGAGACCCTGGCTCTCCCCTGAAACATTAACCAGCACAGCTGCCCTCCTTTCTCTCCTGGCTCTCCCCTTGTGCATTTGGCAGTTGTAGGCCAGACGGCTACTCTTTTATTAAATAGGCTTTTGAAATTGCTCAAAACTTTTCAGTGTTTCCCAGTGCTTGGAGTCCAGGCCCTTCTTCCTCTTACCATAGCTGATATTGGTACTATCATCCCTTCTGGTATGAATTCAGATAGTCTGGCTGCAGACAAACCTGTCCTACCCTGTGTATGTTTAATGTCCCTACGCCACAACAAAAATGTCTGCATCTTTAGAATGGGAGCAATTCCTCATTCCTTTGATTCCTTCACACACTTACCTTGGTATTGATTTCTGGTATTTAATTCACACACAAGTTGAATTGAATATCATAATTCCATCCTTACCTTCAATCTCATCCCTTCTGCATGGGTATCTTTTTGCCGTTCAGATCCTGCTAAGTCCACCAGATTGAGTAGGGAGGTCCGTATATTCACAGTCTCATTGCTTTTCTCCATTGACTCTATTGTAATTGTAAACACTGCATGAGACCGAGAAGATTCTCTGTTCATGGATGTTGATGCCACACGTCTGTTTCTCCATCCTCCAGACAGCACCTAGGCAAAGAGAAATATACTGCGACAACTTCCAAGTGACACACAGCCGCTCTCCTCAGTATGAAGTCCGTACGGGACAATGAGAAGGAATGCTGGTCCATCGAGGAACATACTCAAGTCACTCTCCCCTCTCTGGTTCCCTGTCCGTGTTACAGAAAGAGACCAAAGAGGAAATCAGCAGGCTGAGGATCCAGAACGGGTTTTGCCATTCTCCATTGGTATTAACTTAATGCAAATCATAAAATCTCTCTCAATCCCTTTGTCTAGATAATGAGAAAGTTAGACAAGATAAATCTCAAAATTACCTTCAAGACCAAAGTTTTGTCAGCTCTTCTGGTCTATAAAGTACTTGTTTTCCCTCCCTGTTCCCTACGGCAAGTAGGACGCATGCAAGTCCAAACTGCAGGCTCTGGAATCAGATGAACATGAGGTCCAGCCCTGGCTCCACTGTTTACTAGCTGTATGGTCTGGGCCAGCTGACCCTTTTCAAGGCTCAGGCCCATATTTGTAAAATGGGAATATGGGTACCTACCCCACAGGGCAGAACATCACCAACGGGAGTGTGTGTGCACAGTAATCACCTTGGGATCTTGATAAAATGCACATTCTGATCAGTGGATGTGAAGGCAAGGCCTGACATTTGCAACAAGATTTGTAAAAAGCATCCCAGGCAATGCTGGTACCCTGAGAACTACATTTTTGAGTAGCCAAGAACATAATATGTAAACGGTAAAATAGGCAAATTAGCATCTTATATCAAAAAGAAGATTTAAAAAGTTAAACGAAATAACAGACACAGAAGAGGTTAGCAAAGTACTTGACTCAATAAATAGAGCTCTTAGAATCCTCTCTATTAACCAGCCACAACATAAAATTGAAGCTATTGGTTTCTTTTACATTTTTGGATAGTACTTTATGCTTCCTTTTCATAACACTAAATACTGTATATTAAATATAAGGTAAATCATAATACATTTTTCATACAGCTGGAGAGACACAGACCCTCAAACGTGGGACAAATTCTAAAATACTATTGTCTTAAAAAAGGAAGATACCAAGGCAGCACAATATACTATCATTTGTGCAACATATGGAAAAAAAGCAAATAAAACTGTATTTCTTTAAATCTTCGTGTAAGGGGCAAATGGCTGGCTCAGTTGGATAGAGCGGCATGCAAGTCTTTTTTTTTTTTAATGTTTTATTTATCTTTGTAAGAGAGACAGCATGAGCAGGGAAGGATTAGAGAGAGAGGGAGACAGAATCCAGAGACAGGCTCCAGGCTCTGAGCTAGCTGTCAGCACAGAGTCTGATGCAGGGCTCGATCCCACAAATCATGAGATCATGACCTGAGCCGAAGTCGGATGCTTAACCGACTGAGCCACCCAGGTGCCCCATGCAAGTCTTGATCTTGGGCTCATTAAGTCCAAGCCCCCTATTGGGTGTAGAGATTACTTAAATTAAAAAACAAATAAATCCTATTATAAAAACCAAATACAAACAAAAATCAAAAACAAAAACCAAACTGCTTGATGAATGTTTATAGATTAGAAGACTTAATAGTGTGGGGCGCCTGGGTGGCTCGGTCGGTTAAGCCTCCAACTTCGGCTCAGGTCAGATCTCATGTTCGTGGGTTCGAGCCCCGCGTCAGGCTCTTTGCTGACAGCTAGCTCAGAGCCTGGAGCCTGCTTCCGGTTCTGTCTCTCCTTCTCTCTCTGCCCCTCCCCCTCTCATGCTCTCTCTCTGTATCAAAAATAAATAAAATATTTAAAAAAAAAAAGAAGACTTAATAGTGTTAAGAGGTTAATTCTCCCCAAAATGATGGACAGATCCAACACAATCCCATTCAACATCCTAGCAGCCTTTTGTGCAGAATCTGACAAATCAATTCTATATGTATGAAACTGCGAAGGACAAAGAATAACCAAGATAAGTGTTAAAAAAAAAAAAAAGCTGGAAGATTTACTCTACTTGATTTCAAGACTTAACTATTCAGCAATAAGAAGCTACCATAATCAAGAAAGTCGTGATCATGAGCCCAAGTCAGCTCCATGGGATTCTTTCTCTCTTTCAGAAAAATAAGGATATTAAAACTTGCGTGAAGTTTAAGCAATAAGAAGTAAACTTAGAGCATTAAATACTTACATCACAAAAGAAAGGCCAAATAAGCTAAGTATCCAGTTTAAGAAACTGGAACAAAAGCAGGATGAGAAGAAAAAACCTAAGAAAACATTACAAAAGCAAGCCATGTAATAATATCAACTATGCAAAGAGAAAACAAAACAGGCGACACCTGGATGGCTCAATCAGTTATGCATCCAATTCTTGGTTTCGGCTCAGGTCATGATCTCATGGTTCATGAGTTCAAGCCCCGCATCAGGCTCTGAGCTGGGATCGAGGAGCCTGTTTGGGGTTTTCTCTCTCCCTCTGTCTCTCTGCCCCTCCCCTGCTTGTGCTCTCTTTCTCTCTCTCAAAATAAATAAACAAACATTAAAAAAATTTTTTAAGGGGCGCCTGGGTGGCTCAGTTGGTTAAACATCCGACTTCGGCTCAGGTCAGATCTCACGTTCGTGGGTTCGAGCCCCGCGTCAGGCTCTGTGCTGGCACCTAGCTCAGAGCCTGGAGCCTGCTTCCAGTTCTGCGTCTCCTTCTCTCTCTGCCCCTCCCCCTCTCATGCTCTGTCTCTCTCTGTATCAAAAATAAATAAAAAACATTAAAAAAAAATTTTTTTTAAAAAGGAAACAAAATTGTAGTTATAGTAAAGATTTTAAAACATGAGAATCGGGGCGCCTAGGTGGCTCAGTCGGTTAAGCGTCTGGCTTCGGCTCGGGTCTTGATCTTACAGTTCGTGGGTTCAAGCCCTGCGTCGGGCTCTGTGCTGACAGCTAGCTCAGAGCCTGGAGCCAGCTTCGGATTCTGTGTCTCCCTCTCTCTCTGACCCTCCCCTGCTCTCACTGTCTCTGTCTCTCAAAAATAAATAAAAACCATAAAGAAATTTTTAAATAAAAATAAAAATAAAAAATGAGAATACTGGGGCTCCTGGGTGGCTCAGTCGGTTAAGCGCCCGACTTTAGCTCAGGTCATGATCTAACGGTTCGTGGGTTCGAGCCCCGCATCGGGGTCTGTGCTGACAGCTAGCTCAGAGCCTGGACCCTGTCTTCTGATTCTGTGTCTCCCTCTCTCTCTGACCCTCCCCTGTTCACACTGTTTCTCTTTCTCTCTCAAAAATAAGTAAAACATTAAAAAAAATTTTAAGAGAATACTGGAAACAACTTTTTGTCATATATTTGAAAACTGAGAGGAAAAAGGAGCTTCATAGGAAAAAAAACTGAGAGGAGACTGACATTTTCTAGGAATAAAAACTACCCTAAACTTTTGACCCAAGAAGAGGTAAAATGACCTTAAAACTCTATTATGGAATTCTCACTGGTAGCTAAAAATCTTCTCTCGGAACATAAGGCCCAGGTGATTTTGGGAAACAAATGATTTTTAAGAACAAGTCATTCCAATCACACAAACTTCCAAGAAGGACAAAGGTGGTAATTTAAAAAAGCAGAAAAGTTAGGAAAATGGAAAATCACAGGTTGATCTCAATTTTTAACACTGATGAAAAATCCTAAACAAAATATTAACAAATGTGATCTAATAGTCTATCATGTTAACATGTTAAATGAGAAAAACCACAAGATCATCTCAATAGAGGCAGAAAAAGCACCTGACAAATTTAACACCCACCCTTCATTTTTGTAAGATAGCAAGGTGGCTTATTATAAAAGCATTCTATTAAAATTAACTGCATTTCTAGACAAATCAAACAAAATGCAATTTTTTAAGTAGGCTTCACCCCCAGCAAGGAGTCCAACACAGGCTTGAACTCATGATGCTAAGATCAAGATCTGAACTGAGATCAAGAGTCAAATGCTTAACCAACTGAGCCACCTAGCTATCCCATAAAACTTAAAAAATAGATTATCTTCTACAAGAGCAACAAAAATATGCAGTATATTGGAAAAAGGGCTAACAATTAGCTTACGTAATTATCTTTTATGGTGAAAATTATGTTATGAGACATTAAAGACCTAAATAAATGAAAAGACATATCATGTTCAAGTATGGATTCAATATTGTAAAGATGCCAATCCCTCCAAACTGATCTATAACTGCAATGCAATTACAATAAAAATCTCAACAAAATTAGTGGAGTGTGTATATGTACACATACACACTGGGTCACATGTAAAACCTATTTCTTACTATGACAGTCACAGTGTAAAATGTTTGAATCATGGGGCACCTGGGTGGCTGAGGTTAACTGTCTGACCCTTGATTTTGGCTCAGGTCATGTTCTCAGGGTTTTGAGACTGAGCCCCAAGTCAGGCTCTGTGCTGGGTGTGGAACCTGCTTAAGATTCTCTGCCTGCCTCTCCCTCTGCCTCCTTCCCACTCGTATGAGTTCTCTCTCTCTCAAAAAGTAATGAATAAATAAAAAGACTCTTAAAAAGAAAAAAAAGTTTGAATCAGGACGCTTGCTGAAGATGGAAGAATAAATTATTGACCTATGATTTCTACATATACAGGTACACACACACAAATATTCATACAATGGGTTACACAGCAGTGAAAATAAGTGAAAATGCAACATGGATAAATTTCATAAACACTGTTGATGTTAAAAAGTTACAGAAGCCTAGGGGTGCCTGGGTGGCTGAGTCGGTTAAGCATCTGGCTTCGGCTCAGTCATGATCTCACAGTTCATGGGTTCGAGCCCCGTGTCAGGCTGTTCTGACAGCTGGCTCAGAGCCTGGAGCCTGCTTCGGATTCTGTGTTTCCCTCTCTCTCTGACCCTCCCCTCCTTGTGCTGTCTCTCTCTGTCTCTCAAAAATAAATAAAAAATATTTTTAAAAAAAAATTTTTAAGTTACAGAAGCTGAAATATGCACAATTTATGAAAAATCAAAAGTAGGCAAAACCAACCTTTTCAGATATACATTTAGGGCTTACGTTTAGGGCGGAGCCAGGTACATGAGATATGGAGAGGCACACTGGTGGTGGTGGTGGTATCTGAATCCTGATGGTCTAAGGTCCTCCGAGTTCATTCTGACATTAAGCTTAGTAACTTATATGCATGTGCCAGTATCTTGTATTGAATATTACACAATAAAAAATTATTTAAAATCAACTGGCCAGGTCAGATCTCATAAAAATGGGAATATTTTGTAAATTCCTATCAAAAGGTTTGTTTGCCCTGAACCAAATGCTCAAAAGAGGTTGGCTTCTGACACCTAACAACAAGGGTAGAAAATAAGGGGAAGAGTACAGCCAGCTGGTTTAAAAAGTAGCAATCCCAGAGGCTCCTCTCTTTAAAAGCAGCTTCAGGAAAGAATCACTAAAGAGATTCAGACGTTAACAACGGCCCCCAGTGGCCTTCAGGGGCCTGACCGGAATGAACAGCACCAACATGATGCAAAACCAAGAGGCTCAAAGTTCTATTTTAACCACGGGGGAGAGCTATATAAAAGTCATATCCTTCTTCCTCCTGTGAACCTCCTGTGTCCTGCCTTTACAAAACTATTTTTAGTAGCTCAATTCTTGCTTTTTTTGAGATCAAGGTGTTTTTCACAGCACATTACGCTGCTGCAGGCTCAGCTGCCGCAGGGCGGGTACCTGATAGGCTTCAGCCGCCGAGGCCACCACCTGCTCCACCGCACCAACAATGAAGACTCCCTTCTTGATGTGCTCCCGTAAGTACAGCCCGGCTGACGCAGAGTCCAGCAGGTCATAGATCTGCTCGTTGTAGATCTCGATAAAGGAACACTTGCAAAGGAAGCTCTTTCCGGCTCCGGCCTGGAGAGAGAAGCCTCATTTAGATGCCTTCTTTTCATGAGTCATCCCTCTCTTTCATGAGCGTTACAAGATGGAGATTTCCTACTATGTTATCTTTCACACAAGATTCCTAAAATCCAGGTAAAAATGTGGAAAACTAGTTTTAACACATCATTACGTCTTCAGGCAGCATCAAACTGAGATCCCAAGAGGCCTAGGTCTCTAGAGGTGACTCATAAGCAAGACAAGGAGGCAGGACTTAGGCAGTTCAGATGGCCAATTCCACTTTCTTAAACTGAGGTGTAACTGACATCCACCATTGTATTAGTTTCAGGTATATAACATAATGACTCAGTATTTATATAGTCTGGTTAACATCCATCACCACACACAGTTACAAATGTTTTTCCTTGTGATGAGAAGAACGATTCCATTTTTATCTGTCATATACTGGACTTCATCAAGTTTTACCTAAGGCAAGTTTTACCTTATTTTAAAGACTGAAAACAATTTGATTCAGAAGCCTCTCTAAAGAACCACAGAAACGCACGGCACTCAACTTACTTCACTGGACCCAAGGTACGTGTCTAACCGCAAATGTTAGGGACAGTTTCTGCACAGGATAAAAATAGTAAGTCAATGTTATGTGTCAGTCTCCTAGGTACACACGGAATGGAATGCAACACTAATGGCTCTAAAGCCTGGCATTCACCAAGCTAAAGGACAGTCATGAGAAAGGCCCGACCTGAGAGTCGATGGCAGACAGAAGCCCACATCACCCGGGCGATGGGGTCACACCACACAGGAAACCATCAAATTGTCCTCAGGCGGCAGAAGGTGCTACAAAGGAGGCCGGGATGGACCCGGCACTCCTGGACGTCCTGAGGAACTAGGGACACGTGCAGGAGGTGATGGGCTTAATGAATCTGTTGTCCTCAGTTAAAATTTTCTTTACACTTTCTCTCTGGCAAAATCTGAGAGCCTAAGAAGCACACATTCTTTTTTTTTTTTAGTCTGAGTTCACGGATGATACTTGTTTTAGAAACTAAACATTTTTAGAAAATTAAAAACTCAGAATCCTTCATTTTTTCTTAAGAACTGAAAGGCTTGTCTGTTTTTTTTTATGCCACACCAGCCTATCCACACTGTAGAGTACCACTTAGGACCCTCCATGTGTTATGAGCCTATTATTAGCAGCTAACTGCTCAAAACTAGATATTTCATAGAACCACTTTATTTTCATAGTGAATTTTACCTTCTCTTTTTCACGGTCAATCAAGGAAAACAAATATTCAAAGCTTCGTGGGATTACTCCTCTCAGATTATGAGAAAAATGATCAGATTCAGATGGTCCTGAAGAAAAATGTAAAAAAAAATTATATATATGTATTCATATTCATTTTTATTATAGGAGTCCTTCCAAAATGACAATGCTGAAAGAAAACTTATTCAGAAATAAGATGACATTGTACAGTTTCTTATTTATGTCCCTGAACAAGTTAAGTTTTAGTCTGAGAGGTCAAACAGAACTTGCCTATCAATGGGACTGAAGGAAGGGCCTTCAGCAGCCACGAATGCTGGCTACACCCGGAGTTATAAATGGTGCCTGTAGACTGTACCTAAATCCATCCATCCATCCCAGATAGAGCTATGTAAGTAAATACAGAGGACAAAGAATAGGAGTCTGCAGACAATTGCATAACATTTTCCTGTTAAATAATATACAAAGATATTCAACATATTCTTCACGGTTACCTTCATCATCTCCTGCCTTGTCTACACCGTAGCTCCTCATCCTGCTTCTACTTGCCCTCCTCCTAGACTATTCCATTCAGCTGCCTAAGTAATCCTTTTAATTATGTATCAGATCATGTAGTTTTTTAAAAATTAAAAAAAAAAAAAAGGCCTCCAATGACTTCACATTGCACTCACAAAATCCAAAACCCCAGCCAGGTCCCACACAAGCTGGCCTCAGAGTCTAACTCCAACTGCGCTCCATACTACCCCCTTAGTCTGAAAAACTCCCCTCTAGCCCACGGGTCTTTCTGATGTTCTCTGGACACTCTTGAGCAAGTTCCCAACTCTGAGCCTACAGCCTAGAGGATTCTTCTCCCAGACAATCATGTGGTTTCTTCCCATTTCACTCAACAATTCTCTTTCTTACTATAAGTCACAATTCAGAAACCATTAAAACACAACCACAAGAAAATAAAAATCTTTGGCAAAGGGAAAAACCTTAAGTCAAAAGACAAATGAAAAACCTAAAGAAAACTCAGTTATCTTCTAGACAAAGGGCTAACCTATTTGTTAAAAATCCCCACAAATGAGTAGGAAAAATAAGCTAATTTTTTAAATGGGAAAACAGCTGGAATGGGCATTTTACAGAGAGAGGATATCCAAATGTCCAATAAACATAAGAAAGACGTTCAGTTGTCAACAGACATCAGGGAATTGCAAACAAAAACACAATGAGATAATACTACACGTATTCCAGAAGGCTGAAAGTATAGACAAAGACGAGGAGGTCCTAGAACTTCCACATCACGGCCATATAGATATGAAAGCTGATACACACATAACTTGTGATGCAGCAATTCCACTCCTAGGGATGTCCCCAACAGAAATGAACTTGAAAAGACACAAGGAAAAGTGGCATAGCAGCATTATTCATACGGTCTAAAACTGGAGATAATCCAAATGTCTAGCAATAGCAACATGGAAAATGTGGCATATTCATACAACAACACACTATACAGCAACGGGATGCAACGATGGAACAGACTAGTACTGCACGCAACCACATGAGCGAAACTTAGAAACTTAATGCTGAGAGGGGGAAGCCAGACACAACAGAATACATACAGTAAAATGTCATCTATAGAAGTTTAAAAAGAAGTAAAACAATGATAGAAGTCAGAGTAATACATACTTCAGGGGAAGCGGGCGAGGTAGTTACTGACTGGGAATCTTGATCTGGGTGGTAATTATATGGATTTATAAGTATATAAAAAGTCATTAAACCCAATTCAAAAACTGTTTATTAAGCACCTACTGTGTGCTAAGCACTGACTGAGAACATGGCTGCAAACATGGACTGTTATCAGGGAACTCCCAATTTGACAGAAGCCTGGGAAATATCCCTAATTTTAAGAGGTCAACATCATAGACAGAAAGTATGACTTCCCCCAAAATGTGCTTGGTGCCTAGGTGCTGTCATTGCAGAGTAGATTAAGTAAGCAAATGATAAACTTTAATTCACTTACCCATCATCGTAAATGTTTTCCCTGAGCCAGTCTGTCCACTGTAAAAACAAATGTTTTATAATACATTATTTTTACAAAAACTTAAAAGAATATCCTCCTGCTTTAAAAAGGTTTACTGATAGATAAATTTTCCACACAAACATTACGGCGCCTGGGTGGCTCAGGTGACTGAGCTTCTGACTCTGATTTCAGCTCATGTCATGATCTCACAGTTCCTGGGATAGAGCCCCGCATCGGGCTCTGACCTGACATTGCAGAGCCTGCTTGGGATTCTCCCTCTCTGACCCTCTCCCATGCACACACACACACATGCTCTTGCTCTCGCTCTCTCTCAAAATAAATAAACAAACATAAAAAACTTTTCTCCACAAAGATCTTATTTTCCTTCTTTATTAAAAATTTTATTAGACGCTAGGCTGGCTCAGTGAGAGTATACAACTCTTGATCTCAGAGTAGTTAAGTTTAAGCCCCTTATTAGGTGTAGAGCTTACTTTTAAAAAATTGTATTAAGGGGGTGCCTAGGTGGCTCAGTCAGATGAGCATCCGACTTCAATTCAGGTCATGATCTCATGGTTCGTGGGTTCGAACCCCACCTCAGGCTCTGTGCTGATTACTAGCTCAGAGCCTAGAGCCTGTTTCAGATTCTGTGTCTCTTTCTCTCTCTGCTCCTCCCCTGTTCATGCTCTGTCTCTGTCTCTCAAAAATAAGTGAACGTAAAAAAAAAAATTATATATGGGGCGCCTGGGTGGCTCAGTCGGTTAAGCGTCCAACTTTGCTTCAGGTCATGATCTCACGGTTCGTGGGTTCGAGCCCCGCATCGGGCTCTGTGCTGCCAGCTAGCTCAGAGCCTGGAGCCTGCTTCAGATTCTGTATCTCCCTCTCTCTCTGACCATCTCCTGCTCACACTGTCTCTCTCTGTCTCTCAAAAATAAATAAAAAAGATTTTTAAAAAATTTTAACTATATTAAGTAAAAAATGAATGATTCATTTTCTTTCTCTCCTGTTCTAATACCAAGAGCTACATTGCTAATTGTCTGGCAATTCTTCAGGATTATACAAACATAGCCATCAGAGTTTTTAATTTTCCTTTTTTCTTTTTAAGGGAGCTAGAGGGCACGAGCTGAGGAGAGGGGCAGAGGAAGAGAGGAGAGAGGAAGAGAATCTTAAGCAGGCTCCAAGCTCAGCATGAGCCCAACATGGGATTCAATCCCATGACCCTGGGATCATGAGCTGAGCCAAAATCAAGAGCTGGACACTTAACAGACTCAGCCTCCTTCTAACGAAAAGCAATTTTCATTAAATTATTAATGAATATGCCACAAATGAAACATAATTAGTATGACTGTAAGGTATTTAAAAATAACGGTTCTAAAGATAACGTATCTCTGGCAATTGTGGCTGTATTTCCAATTCATTTTTTAATTTTACTACTCAAAATACTCTGTGGGGGAAAAAAAAAGTCTTTCTTCTCTTAAGAAGACAAATGAGAAAATAGGTCTCTGCCTTACTGATGAAGAGAAAACATTCAGCGCTCCTGAACACAGCTGAAAAAAGCAACAGCAAACTTTCAAGTAAGTATATATGTTCACATGAGCCTAGAGTTCATACTTCTTAATGTGTTTTTCACTTTCTTGTGTTTTGGGCCAATTATAGATTAAACCAAGGGCACATACACAAAAAGTATCAGCTGCTCAAATATATTAAAATATTTTTTGATGTTTGTTTATTTTTGAGAAAGAAAGAGTGAGAGCAGGGCAGGGGCTGAGAGAAAAGGAGACAGCATATGAAATAGGCTCCAGGCTCTGAACCATCAGCACAGGGAGCCTGACACGGGGTTTGAACCCACAAACTGTGAGATCATGACCTGAGCTGAAGTTGGACACTCAACCAACTGAGCTATTCAGCCGCCCCTCAAATGCATTAAATAATTCACTACATTCTATTAAAAAGCTCTAGTTCTAAATAAAATTTGAGTGTCTATTGTTAAAAAAAAATTACACTAAAAATATATTCCCATTAATCTATATATCCTATAAATCCTGAATGATACTAAAATTCACTTTGTACAGCTGGCAAGGTCATGATGCCTTCACGACCTCCATCTTACATTTCACATTAAATCTACAGCAGTATTTTAAGGCTGCCAATATTTAGAAACTTCAGGATCATGTCTCACTTTAAATATACATTTAGAAAACAATTTGACAAGTTTCTCATAAGGTTAAGTACAGACTTACCATATGATCCAGCAACTGCATTCCTGGGTATTTACCCAAATGATTTGAAAACTTATGTTCACACAAAAACTAATATTCAAACATTTGTAGCAATTTATTCATAATCACTAAAAACTAAGATACCCTTTCACAGGGAAATGGATAAACAAATCATGATAAATCCATACAGTAAAATACTACTGAGAAAAAAAAAAAAAGAGTGAGTTATTGATGCATGCAACAACACAGGTGAATCCTATATGCATTTTTATTAAGAGAAAGAAGCCAGATCCAAAAGGCTACATATTGTCTGATTCCATTCATGCGACACTCTGGAAAAGGCAGAACTATAGGAATGGAAAATATATTTGTGTACCCTGGAGGTCCGGGGTTGAGGGAAGGGGGAGTGGCTGACTACAAGGGGAACACAGGGGAAACTTTTAAGGTGAAGAAACGGTCCTTTTCAGTCCCAGGGTGGTAAGCACATGGCTCTTTGCATTTGCTGAAACACTACACAGGTGTATATCACAAAGGGTGAACTTTAAAGCACGCAAAGTAAAAAAACAAGCAAAACACATCAACCAGGACGTCAGCAGTCCCAGAAAGGAACGCACGTAGCCACATCACAAGTGTGTGACATAACTGCACCGAAGTCAGGGGCAGCAAGGGAGCTGACCAAGTCCTTTAGAAAAGGAGGCTTTGACTGGAGACTATTAAGGCTTAGAAGGAAGGAAGGGAGGGAGGGAGGGAGGATGGAAGGAAGGATGCATGGAAGGATGGATAAAGAAAGGAAGGACAGAAGAAAGGAAGAAAGGAAGTGAACTGTATACAAACACTGTACTGAGTAAATCTGTTTCCCACGGATACAGGATAACAACTGAAAGTGCCTCACGTGTGCACTGGGGCTGAACGAGTAAATAAAGGGACAGAAGGTGGCAGCCAGGTTTCTCAATGCCAGGGAAGTTACAGATAAACCAGGAAGAAGGTTAGAACAAATACATATGGATTCTAACCTTCTGGATTACAGTCAGAGATGTAAGCATGAACTCATGCTTAACTTACTACGTGTACCGACAGAGATACACAGAAACAATTACAGATAAGTCCACATACACAACTTAGTATATGCACACATATTACCTAGCTGTCTGCTGAGAAGCCCAGAAGCAGTGACACTCCAGTAGCAACAAACACCCCCAGGGCCCACGCCCTGGTTTCTAAACACCATTCTCCAATAAAAGGAACCGGGGCTCCTTGTCAGGAACAGCTGGGAGCATCATAAAGTAAGAAAGTGCTCAAGCAAAAGGATGGGACATGTCAAAGGGACACAGAAACCAGCCGCCAACAGCTCCCAGTGGCCAAGCTGGGACAATATGAACAACAAGATAAAAATAACGTATTGGATTATAACCGAAAGCATAATTTTAAAAATGGGAGAGAAATCTTCCTCAGAGAAGAATTTCAAATAATATAAACACTCTCCTCTCCAGGAGGTAGAGTTTAATCCCCCCCACCCTGATTATCCAGGTGAATCCAATCTAATCACATGCATTAGAGAACCTGTCCCAGCCGTAGTCAGAGGGACATGTGACTAAGGAAGATGAGCTGGAGGGTTGCATGTTGCTGGCTTTGAAAATAAAGGGCCCTGGAGCCAAGTAACATAAGCGGCCTCTAAAAGCTAGAAAAGTGAAGGAAATGGAATTCTCCCCTAGAGCCTCCAGCAAAGAACACAGCCCTGGACACTTACTTATTTTAGCTCAGTGAGACATGAGACTCATGTCAGACTTCTGACTTACAGAAATGAAAGGTAATAAAGTTGTGTTGTTTCAAGTCACTAAGTTGGCGGTAACTCACGACAGCAGCCATAAGAATTGAACAGAAGCACTCACTACTGCCCCCTTGTGTAAGGACACAGTCAGCAACTTACTATGCAAAGATGGTACCATTGTAACCGCTCATGCAGGACTCCACAATGCCCTTGGCCACAGTGGAGAACACGGATTCCTACAAATGTAAGCACCAAATATGTTAACATTTCATAAAAATGGACTACATTCCTAAACTACAATCCAAACTATAAGAATAAAAACAGTGTGCTTTTAGACTTTTCAACACTTGTGATAACGTGAAAATTGTATCCAGTATAGAAAAAAACTAAAACTTCAAAGATGATAAAACATTAAACATAATTATGTCTACTAACTCCCTATACAATTCTAGATTTTAAACTTACATCTAGAATTTACACAGAATTTTGTCGGCACATTGCATACAAATGGTACATGGGTAGTAGCATCAAATACATGGCCCTGTATGTGCTTCAGTGCTTTTCCCACAAGTTTGTACTAAATAATCAAGACCTGATTTTTTGCTTTCATTTTTACATACATAAGTAGATGCAATCTTATCAACAGTACAAGAATTCTTAAACCTGCACTAACACAGTAGCCATGAGCCACATGTGACTATTTATTGAGCACATGTGACTACTGAAACCTGGCCACTCCAACTTAAGATATATTATAAGTGTAAAATATATACTCAGTTTGGAAGACTGAGCATGAATGAAAAGAAGGGAAAACACCTCATTAATAATTTGCTTTATACTGATTACATGTTGAAAAGATATTTTGGATATACTGGATTAAATAAAATACAGGATTAAAATTAGGTGTGGGGCACCTGAGTGGCTCAGTAGGCTAAACATCTGACTCTTAATTTCAGCTTACATCATGATCCCACAGTTGTGAAATGGAGCCCCACGTTGGCCTCTGCGCTGGGCATGGAGCCTGCTTAAGAATCTCTCCCCACCCCCCAGCCTCCCTGCATGTCTCCCCGGTTTGCATGCTCTCTCTCTCTCTCTAAAATAAAACAGCAGGGGTGTCTGGGTGGCCAGTCAGCTAAGCATCCAGCTCTTGATTTCAGGCAGGTCGTGGTCTCACAGTTGTGACGCTGAGCCCTGCACCAGTCTCCATCCACATTGTCAGCACGGAGCCCCACGCAGGCTCGAACTCACCAACTTTGAGATCACGACCTGAGCCCAAACCAAGAGCCAAATACCTAATACACTCAGCCACCCAGGTGCCCCCTAAATTTTAAATTTTATTTAATCTTAATAAATTCAAACTTAAGTAGCCACATATGGCTAGGGGCTACTGTAATGGACAGTGCAGATACAGAACACTGCCCTCATTACAGAAAGTTCTAAGGCATAGTGCTGACTAGATCTTAACTGTCGTTAATTAGAAAAACAGTTACTGACATCACAGTAATGATTACTCTGCTATGGACTGAATGTGTCTTCCCCAAAATCCCTATGTTGAAACCCTAATCCCCAACACCATGGTATTTGGACTTGGGGCTTCAGGGAGATAATTAGATCATGAGGGTGGAGGGCTTGTGAGCTGAGTAGTACCTTCTAAGAAGAGACACCAGAGAATGTGCTTTCTCTCTCTCCACAGTGAAAAATCAGCAATCTACAAGCCAGGAAGCAGGGCCTTACCAGACATTAGATCTCCTACCCTGGATCTTAGAATTCCCAACCTCCAGGGCTGCCTGGGGGGCTCAGTCGGTTGAGCGTCCGACTTCGGCTCAGGTCATGATCTCATGGTTTGTGAGTTTGAGCCCCGCGTCAGCCTCTGTGCTGACAGCTCAGAGCCTGGAGCCTGCTTCAGATTCTGTGTCTCCCTTGCTCTCTCCTCCTCCCCCACTTGTGCTCTGTCTCTGTCTCTCAAAAATAAATAAATGTAAAAAAAAGAATTCCCAACCTCCAGAATGAGAAATAAATGTTTGCTGTTTAAGCCATCCTGTTTTTGATATTTCTGTTAGAGCAGCCACAATCAAGATACTTTCCCTAAACTAGGAAGTTGGATTATACTTATTATCAATCACCCAAGTGGCTCTGAAAAAATACACCTCCACTAACCTCTATCACTGGATGGTGAGAAAAAAAGCAAAGCAGGCTTGTCATTCTGGTACAAAGTTTGATGAAAGAAAAAGCAATAACAAAATTAAATCTAAAATATTTTAAAATTTATTGCATCTAAAATATTTACATAATGTTTGAGCTTCCTTATGTGAGATCTATCAAACTAAAGAGACCAGAAATGAAATCCTCACAAATAATAGAATTTTATCCAAATGGAAAGCGAAGTTTCCAAAATATCATTACCTGAGTGGTGTGCATGTCAGCAACATGATCAAATGTGAAGGTCTTGGGCTCAGGGTTGGAGTGCAGCCGGAGAGTGGTAGAGGAGAGCACAGATAAACATAAGTTTTGCTCTCCATCAGCTGATCCAGAACCTTCTGTAGGTGGACGAATTCGCACAAAAACTTTGATGGCATCACCTTCATTACTAAAGACAAGACATGTGCCAGCCTCAGTTTACTGGAGAAAACTGAGAAAGGACCCGAGTCCCGTACGGAGTCTCCCCAACAAAGCCCCAAACCTACCCACTTACATTCACCTGTTCTAGAAGTGTTGCACGTGACTCACACCCTTTATGATTTGCTTCACCATACTTATTTTCACAAGCTTTTTTTTTTTAACCTGAAATCAACTCAAAGTTGATTCCATGGCGCCCCAAGCATTGCTTGTTTGTGACTTCCCTCTTAACAGCAAAAATAAAATAGTCACCCCAAGGGAGAATTGTTACTGATTCCATCTTTTAGCCTGGAAGGTAAGAGGACAGGGGGAGAGTTGGGGAGGGAGGGTGATGTTCCCAGATTTCCAGGTAGCTAAGGACTGAGCTTGATGCTGAAACAAGTATCCCTTGCTATGTTACTATATCCTGCCTGGGTGGGGCGCCTGAGTGACTGACTCTTGATTTCGGCTCAGGTTATGATCTCACATTTCATGGGATCGAGCCTCATGTCAGGCTCCTCACTCATAGTGCAGAGCCTGCTTGGGATTTTCCCTCCCTCTCTCTCCCCCTCTCTCTTCTCCTCCCCTGCTCACACACTCCCCCTCCCTTCTCTCAAAAATAAAAAAATAAACTAAAAAAGAAATACTACATCCCTAATTCTTTTGGTCTCAGCAACAAGATTTTTTTCTTACCTTGATTGGTTAGACTGACAGTTTGTCACATTGCGTAACTCAGCTAGAAAAAAAGACAAGAAGTTATTATAGGCATTTAAAATTGCAATATAGGAGCGCCTGGGCTCAGTTTCAGTTCAGGTCATGATCCCAGGGTCGTGGGATTGAGCCCTGCATGGGGCTTGGCACTGAGCATGGAGCCTGCCTGGAATTCTCTCTCTCTGCTGCTCACACTCCCTGCCCCTGCTCGCATTCTCTCTCTCAAAATAAATAAATATAAAATCCCATCCTTTTTAAAAAGATTTATTTTGAGAGAAAAGGGGAGCACACACACATGAGTGGGGGAGGGGCAGAGAAACAGAGAGAGAGAGAGAATCCCAAGCTGGATCCCAAGCTGACAGTACTGAGCCTGACACAGGGCTCAAACTCACGAACCCTGAAATCATGCCCTGAGCTGAAATCAAGAACTGGCCACTTACAGGGCACGTGGGTAGCTCAGTTGGTTAAGCAACCCACTTCGGCTCAGGTCATGGTCTTGCGGACCTCTGTGCTGACAGCTCAGAGACTGGAGCTGTTTTGGACTCTCCCTCTCTCTCTTCCCCTCCTCCACTCACGCTGTTTCTCTCTCAATAATAAATAAACATTAAAAAATTAATTGGCTGCCTAACCAACTGAGCCACCCAGGTGCCCCTAAAAATCCAATTCTTATCTAGACTACTCTTCTGTTGCTAACACTCCTCAGCCTCCTAGGCTCCCTGACGTCTTGACAGCAGGGCACTCTAGGGCTCAGGCCTCTATCTTCCTTCTGTTCTTTCCACATCCACTTCATTGGTGAGGACATCCAGGCTCATGATTCTAAATGCTAAGTACATGTTGATAAGTCCCAAATTTAAACCTTCTCCCTGGACCACTCTTTGAGCACCAGACTCTCACATCCAACTGCCTACTTAACATTTCCAATGGGATGCCCAATGTGCAATGTCTCAAATTTTAAGTGTCCAAAACTAAATTCCTGATCACCCCACCCCAAACATGCTTCTCCACATCAATTAATGACAACTCCATCTTTGCAGTTGAGATCAGGCCAAAAACCTTGGAGTCATCCTTCACCCCCTTCTTTCTCATGCTTCATATCCAACCTGTTAGCCAATCTTTGGCTCTACCTTCAAAATCCATCAAGAGTCCTACAACTTCCGGTTAAATCCACTGCCGTGACCACCACGGAATCAAGCAGCAACATCCCTTACTTGAGCTATTACAACAGCCTCTCTGTTTCTCTTTCCCTCACTCCCTCAGGCCCCAGTTACCACCTATTCTCAACCTAGCAGGCAGAATGAATGATTCTGCTAAAACAGAAGCCAGAGATCAACTTCCAACATGACCGCAAGAGGAACTACACTGACCCACTGCCCAGTGAAACTGGTGAAATAAAAAAATAAAAGCCACTCACGGCCTCTAGAAACAGCCATAAAGGCAAACAGCAAACGAAAAAACATCTAGTCAAAAAGATCAATGGAAATTCCACAAGAGAGGTGAGAGTCTATGGTACTTGAACGGATTGCTCTCTCCCTCCCTCCCAGCTCAACGAGGTGGGAGTCTCCACTCCAGACTCTGCAGCCAAGAACACAGGGATCCTCCCCCCACTCAGCTCCTACTGGGAGGGCTTTCTTCCCACAAGTGGGTTAACAATTTCTCATCCAGCCTCCAGCCAGGAGCCTAAGGCTAAATCCCAGGTAAATATGATCCAGAGCTGGGGTTCCCTTCTTCCACCGAGCCTCCACTCGTGGAATGGGGCCCTACGTTGGACACAGTGTGCTGACAACACAGGGGCCCTGATCACCCTTATTCTGGCTCTCGAGACAGTGTTTCTCTACGAGGAGAGGCAAGTCAAGAGGGCTCCAGGCTGCTACACACACACACACACACACACACACACACACACTCCCCTTCCCAGCAAATACCCAGCAATTAGACCAGAGGTGTCACTCTGAAAGAAGACTGTCACTGTTCTCAACCCCAGCTCCAGAGCCTAGGCTGAGAGATTTTGCCTCAGGGAAGAGGCAGACCACAAAGCAGATAGCTCAAAGGAGCTGACTCCATTTCCAACAAAGCGAGGAGAAGGAAGTTCTAGCCTAAGGGCACACTCAGGAACAGGGAAGGTTGTGGTGAGAAGCAATTAGGAGAAGCCTCAATACACAAACAAAACTGCAGGCCTATTCATTTGTAGGCAAGAACTGGGACCTAAGACAGATGGGACCAGCTTACTGGGGTGAGAACAAATATCAAACACAGACCTCAGAAACTCTTCCTTTAAAAGGGCTAGAATCCGGGTGCCAGGGTGGCTCAGGTCATGATCTCACAGTTTGTGGGTTCAAGCCCCATGTAGGGCTCTGTGCTGACAGCTCAGAGCCTGGAGCCTGCTTCCTCTTCTGTGTGTCCCTCTCTCTCTGCCCCTCTCAAGCTCATGATCTGTCTCTCTCTGTCTCAAAAATAAATAAATGTTAAAAAAAATTAAACAAAAAAAAGAGAACCCAGTTCTATTACCAGCTGACTTCTCAGCATAACCAATGGAGGCCAGACGGCATCTCGGAGAGAATTTGCTGCTAGCAGACCCACCTTTCAAGAGAGAGTAAAGCTGGGGCACCTGGTTGGTTAAGTGTCCGACTCTTGGTTTCAGCTCATGTCATGATCTCACAGTTCTTGGGGCATGGTTCTAAATGCTAAGTGTATGTTAATGAGTCCCAAATTTAAATCTTCCTGGGCCACTCTCTTGAGCACCAGACTCTCACCTCTAAATGCCTACCTGACATCTCCACATCAATATCAAAAACGGGGGTGAGAGGAATAGAGCTACACAGGAGTAACGTTTATATCACTGGAATTAAGCTAATATAAGTCTGAAGCTGATTCCGATAAAATGTGCATGTTAGGGGCACCCGGGTGGCTCAGTGATCTCACAGTTCATGGGTTTGAGCCCCGCATCAGCCTCTGTGCTGACAGCTCAGAGCCTGGAGCCTGCTTCAGATTCTGTGTCTCCCTATCTCTCTGCCCCTCCCATGCTCACACTCTGTCTCTGTCCCTCGAAAACAAATAAATGTAAAAAAAAAATTTTTTTTTAAGGAACAGAAGCATTTCCCATGGAAATCACCATTTTCACACAGGAATGTTGTGAATTGTGAACACCCTTGTTCCCATCACTTCTAGAAAGTGAAGCATATAGATAGGACAGAGTCCTTTCATAGACAGTGACACGCAAATGTCACTTTCCATTATGTAAACACAAATTATCACAGGTTATCAACTCTCCTGAGTCCAGATTTACAGAATACCGTGGTTGTGCAGAATGCGCACTGAACATTTTAGTCCACAAATGAACCAATGTATGTGCTAATATTCCCTGAATACTGAAAACGAGCGAAGAGCAACATTTCAGATGGAAAAAGAGAGCACAATGTGATGACCTCAAAAGTTAACGACAACAAATCCATCAGAAAACAATTACAACCCACAGCTGCAAGTGTTAACGTTGTACGAAGTCTCATCACCACAAATTCGGGTTCTTCAATCTTCTAACATAGACCTCTCCTCATTACCATTCACCAAGATCCATCGAATTAGCTCAAAGTTTAATCCTTGAAGGATTGGGCAGTGTAAGAGGCGGGGCATGTACACGGGAACACCAAAGGACGGAAAAAAAATCAGTGAAAACTGAAGGTTTATCAAAATCGGCAGTGCTCCTGTCCAAAGGAAAAAGGAAGAAACGGAACGGGTCCCCTTGGGAAGACAATAGGAATTTGTGATGATATAAAGATATCCTTCCTTATCCGAGTAGACTGTACAGCAGGCCCTCCGGAAGACAAAGCCGTGCCTGGACCATAAAGAGTTCCCGCATTCAGGACGGTCAGTAATGTGGAAACGCGCAGAAGGTGCTGAGAGGCAGGGCCGACCTCAGGCAAGAATACGTAAACAGCCCCGGTGGGGACACGGGAATAGGGCAGCGACGAAACGACAAAACCGAGAACGGGAAGACCCAGCAGGTCGCTGGGCGTCAAGCTCCTGAGGGAGGGCTCTCCGGCTCCCTGCTCAGCCCCAGCGCCTAGAACTGTGCCTGGCTTGTGGCGTGGGCTCAAAACACAGGAAAAGGCGGAGAGTTGCTCAAGCCGCATATTGTCCGAGGGTCGGAAAGAGGCCCCAAGCCCCCCGCGCCGCTAGATCCGCTCCTGCCCTTCACTCCCAGCCGGCAACCCTGTGGGCGGCCGAGGGTTGCCTTCTTTCCCTGTTGTATTTGGGGGCGGAGACGGGGTCACGAAGCCGGAACTCCTCACTTACTTTTGCAGCCGGGCGCCATGGCGCCCTCCCTCCTCAATCCCGAGACCAACGCTGCGGATACCCACACTGCCAGCCCCGCGGCGCGCCGGGATTCCGCACGCCCAAGATGGCCGCAGATTTGAATTTGGCGCTCGGGTCGGACGTTGACGCCATCCAGGAGGCTACCATGTTGCCCGGTCTCAGTCCAGGGGGCGGGGACTGCGTGACGTCACGAGTAGGCGCCATAACCAGTGTGCGCTCTCGAGCGGGTGGGGGCGCTACCTGGGTTTCCCCGCGACGGCCATGAGCAAGCGGAACCAGGTTTCGTACGTGCGGCCAGCTGAGCCAGCGTTCCTGGCCCGCTTCAAGGAACGGGTCGGCTACAAGGAAGGGCCCACCGTGGAGACCAAGGTGAGCGTTACCTGAGAAACGGTGCCCGCCCCGCTACTTCCGGCTTCTGCCAAGACTTGGAGGCCTGGCACTGACGGGTCCCTCCCCTCACCTGCACCCAGGCTGGTCCTCTTCAACCTACTACAGCCTCTTATGTCCAGGAAGACATTTTTTATTTTCCTAGTGCTGTTGTATTCTTGAAAATGACTTGACGCAGGTAAAGCGCCTCGTCCTTGGTAAGATGGTTAAGAAAGATCGCTTTTCTCTCCCTCATTTGCTTATTCCAAAGCCTGTAGTTAGCAGGATGGGTGGTAGCGTAGTCCCGTTTTCCAGATAAAAGAACTGAGGCCGCTGGATCAAATGACCTGATGTCCTAGGCCTGGAGTCTGGATCTTTGGAAGAATGCCCTGGTCTATTGTTATGCTTTATTGTTTAACAACCGCACCCCTTGACCCCCCCCCCCGTTAAAAGTATGTTTAAGAATATCTTGGATCTAAATAGAAGAGGAGCTATAAGAAAGAACAGCACCTGAATAGTTTTAAGGATGGGTATCGGTGGGAATCAACTTCAGAGCCCTCCCAGGCTTCAGCCCTAACTGGTTCACGCCAAAACCTGCCCTAGCTCTTTCAACAGGAAGAGACTATTATGCTTAGGGGATGTGTGGAGAAGGAAAGAATTTATTTAGCACTCTGTGTCTAACACTTTCACTAATACCCGCCCCTCAAGTCACTTAGAGTTTAGTAAAGGAAACAAGATTGACTTGTATGAAGTTACCCAATCCGATGAGTATGTGCTAAGCCCAGGCATCGTGAAAGAAAATGAAAGAACAAAGAGACGTATCTCCAAAATGCCATATTCTTTTAAACCTTTTTCCCGGCTTCATCTCTGCCTTCACAGGTCACCACCTCTGTGAACCTCTTCAAAGCTCCTCCAATTACTTTTCCTCTTTCTCTTCACTTTGTCCATATCTGCGATAGTCATCTGTTAGCATTGGAACTACTTGCTTTCTTGTGTATTGTCACCACTAAATCAAACTCTCTAAGATAGTATCTTAATCCTTCTGTATTTTCCCAGCACCTGGCACAGTGCCTGGACCAGGTAGTAGGTGACCAGTTATATTGACTGTGCTTGTCATCAGGCAAGGCTTCACAGAGGAAGGGATACCTAGTTTGAATCTTGAGCATGGGTAGGTCAGCAGGTAGAGATGGAAGGAAGGGTGGATAAAGGTGTAAAGATGGTGAGTCAGCAGGGCATCGGGCTGGCTCAGTCAGGGGAGCCTGTGACTCTTCATCTCAGGGTTGTAGGTTCAAGCCCCGTGTTGGGTGTAGAGATTACTTAAGGTCTTAAAAAAAAAAAAAGATGGTAAATCATGGACTGTGTGATTGAGGAACTGGTGGGAGGGAAAGCCATATGGACTATTTGGATGGCAGCAAGGAGCCATTTTTGGTTAGAGAGAATGTGATCAGGGAGTGACTGCTCTCCAGGAACAAAAACAGTGATGATGACAAAGAGGATGAGATTTGAGAAAAGAGATAGGGATTCAGCAATGAGGAGAACGTGAGACCTAATTTTATAGTTTGCTTGAGGTCCTTGCAGTGATCATGTGTGCATCGTTAACACCCTGAAGATTCTAGCTGGGAATGCTGTTTTAGGAGAACTCGGGGCAAGGGTGGTAGTTTCCAATTCATAGCGGTGATTTAAACTTAGGCAAGAAGCTTTTCCGTAGACAAATGTCCCCATGTTTCTGTGTTTGAGAAACCAACTGCACTCTTAATCAGGTTGGCAATATAGTCGTCGTTCTAGTAATCTGTTAACAGAAAGAAGTTTCATGGGAAATCATTGTATAATCAAGTTAAATTACCTTATTCACCTTCTTGAGAATTAATTCAAGAGTGGCTTAGAGCAGCCGCTGTTTCTTTAACCATTTTTCTTATTTTCCAGCCAGTCATGTAAACAAAAAGAGAAGAGAATCAGAATTAATGATTCTTACTCTAATAAACACCATCTAAGTAATATCTACACCCATTGTGGGGCTTGAACTCACAACCCCGAGATTAAGAGTCGCATGCTCTACCGATTGAACCAGCCAGGCACCTCAGGATTTACTTTATTTCACTGTCCCATTTCCTTGGTTAAAAATACTTATTGGGGCTCCTGGGGGTCTCAGTTGGTTAAGCAACCAACTTTGGCTCTGGTCATGATCCCAAAATTCGTGAGTTTGAGCCCCGTATCAGGCTCTGTGCTCAGAGCCTGGAGTCTACTCCGGATTCTGTGTCTCCCTCTCTCTCTGCCCCTCCCCTACTCGTGCTCTCTCTCTCTCAATATAAATATTAAAATAATGTTAATACCTCTTAACTATCTGCTATTTTGTAATCATTTATTGGAAACTTTCAGAAAAAATATGCAAAATTAATAATCAGTGAACTAAGTTAAAGAGAATTCACTTGTGAAGTGACGAAGCAGACTGGGGACGTCGACAAAATGAGTGAATTTGCCTGTGAGTAAGTTGCCAGCCAGGGCTTCTAGGTAGTAGTTCATCATTTCTCGTCCGATTAGTCATTCATGAATAGATTAACAAATACTTCTTGAGCTCCTGCTGTCTGCCAGGCTCTGTGCCTCTAGGTACAGAGATGAAACACAGGTACCTCAAAGGAGCTCACCTAACAGAACCAGATAGAAAAATATTAGTAACTCAGTCAGGTACATGCTCCCTATGAGCCATGCACAGTGTGAGAAGGAAGACAAGGAAAGTACTTCTAAAGAATCTAAGTCTAGAAGGCGGCTTGAGCAAGTGTGCATCAGGGGCCGTGGGGCTTTCTAGGCACTAGAAACCGGTTCAGAGACAGGGGTGGCGAGGAAGCTAATATGCTCACGTATCTGCAGTCCTCCAACCTGGAGTCCACAGGCCATGAGCGTGGCGTAGGAGAGCTGTGTTTCTAAGCCAGAGGCCATCGGGCTTTATGGCCCTGTCTGGGAGACCAGGCTGTGTGAGAGGTGGAGTGACAAGTTATTGAAATAATGTGCGGTGAGTGTACATACCTTTCAACCCAGGAATTTATCTTACATAAGAGATGACAAAATTGAACAAAAATAAGTGCATAGTAGAAAAAGTAAGCAAAAATGTGTGCATAGTGGAAAAAACTAGAAACAACCAAAATGTTTATGTATGGGGTACTGGTCAAATAAACCATGAGATGACCACATATATAATTAAAAAGTAGGCAGTGATCATTAAAATAGATAATTTCATACTAATAGATAATTCCAAGGTACTATGCAAAGATATTGTTTGAGTAAAAACATTGGGGTGCAGGATGCATGGGTAGCTCCATTGGTTAAGCATCTGACTCTTTATCTCAGCTCAGCTCTTGATCTCAGGGTTGTGAGTTCAAGCCCTACACTGGGCTCTGCGCAGGGCATGAAGCCTGCTTAAAAAAAAAATAGTAATAGTAATTTGCTGGGGTGCCTGGCGGCTCAGTTGATTAAGCATCTGACTCTTGGTTCCAGTCTGAACTGGAACAGTTCATGAGTTCAAGCCCCAAGTCAGGCTCTGCACTGACAGTACAGAGCCAACTTGGGATTCTCTCTCTCTCTCTCTCTCTCTCTCTCTCTCTCTCTCTCTCTCTCTCTCTTTCTTCACCCCCCTCCCTCTGCTCCTCACCTATGTGAGCATGTGCATGAGCTCCCTCTCTTTCTGTCAAATAAACTTAAACAAAAGTTGGGGGAATGGGGCTTTAATGGTATCTTGACATTTTTTGAAAATGAATCAAGTGACCAAGCTTCCCACTTGAAACGTGTATAGGGAGCACAGGGTTTCTGTTGGTATTCTCTGTACTTTCATGTTTGGGACATTTCATAAAGAAAAGGAAGCAACTCACATAGTATGTACAATATTCTTTTGCATACAGAATGTTTGGGTTTTTTTTTTTAACATTTATTTGTTTTTGAGAGACAGAGTGAGACAGAGTGAACTGGGGAGGGGCAGAGAGGGAGACACAGAATCCGAAGCAGGCTCCAGGCTCTGAGCAAACGTTCAGCACAGAGGCTGATGCCGGGCTCGAATCCACAAACTGTGAGATCATGACCTGAGCCAAAGTCGGACACTTGACCGACTGAGCCACCCAGATGCCCCACGGAATGTTTTCTATACTTACATATTTCTATATGCTTAGGAAAGGGCTGTAGGATACCCACCCCACTAAAGCTGTCAGAAGGGAGGAGAGATAACCAGAGGCAGGCACCTTTGACTTGCTGCCTTCTGCACTTTGGTGTTATTTTTTGTCCGACATTGAGAAGAGATGGAACTGAAAGAGGACAGAATTGATGTGGTTCAGCACTGCCCTGGGCGGGCAGCACAGGAAGCAGAGGGCCACTGGGAGGAGCAGGCTGGGGCCCTGCCGGGATGGAAATTAATCCCTTTGGGCAGGCACCTCAGGGTCACCGGCAGGTAGAACTCCTCCCTAGGGTGGCAGAGTTAGACTCTTACGAGTCACTTGGAAATTCACTGCCAAGTACATTTAGTCAATAAAGTTACCCTTTTCCCTTAGTGATTACAGTGTCTCACAGAGACCATGGTTGTATTTGGTTCAAGGTCAGCAGTCCACATTATGGTGTTTGTGTCTTCCCCCTAGAGAATCCAGCTTCAGCTCCCAGATGAAGACGGCGATCACAGTGACAAAGAAGATGAACAGCCCCAGGTGGTGGTTTTAAAAAGGGGAGACCTGTCAGCTGAAGAAGTCATGAAAATTAAAGCAGAAATAAAGGCTGCCAAGGCAGGTATGTCTGAGAGTAATCTGAGTTTTCTCCTAACAGTTTAAGGAGCCTGAAGTATGAAATTATCTTATGTCATAGTATGGGACGTTTGAAGGAGACAGTCCTAGGTTCAAACTTCGGCTTTAACACTCATCTGGTGTGTGGTCTTGAAAAGTTAGTTCACCTCTCAGCCTCACCTCCCTCATCAGTAAAATGGAGACAATAATAGTACCTACTTTATTGGGTTGTTACAAGGATTAAGTGCAAATTTAAACAAAAACATCCTGTTTAAAAAAAAAAAGTGGTTCGGTTTACAATTAGCCAACAGAGATGTATTTATTTCATCAGTGTTTGAAGTGTGGTATGCTCCATGGTATATTTTTTGTTATTCCTAAATATTTATTATGTTGCTTTAAGGAAAAATGCTAGAGTTCCAAACAATCTCTTTTCAAAATACTTAAAAATACAGCCAGATTATATAAGTAATTGGGACTGGCGATAGAATACACCAGAAGTGAGTTTCTGTTAAGTGACTGCACGTCCCATGGGGATATAACTAGAGGCTGTGAGAAGACCAGATCGAATGGACTCAGGCCATCTTTAAATACCATCTGGGATTTTTTCTTGCCATTTGATGCTCCGGTAAAGCCAAAATGAGAGAAGAAAGTTCTTTAACTTTGTCTTTGCTGCAGATGAAGAACCGGCTCCGGCTGATGGGAGAATCATGTATCGAAAACCAGCCAAGCGTTCCTCAGACGAAAAACGCTCAGGTTTAACAGCAAGCTCAAAAAAGAAAAAGGCGAATGAAGATGAAATAAATAAGCAGGACTCCGTTAGAAAGAACTCACAAAAGCAAATCAAAAACAGTTCCCTCCTTTCTTTTGACAATGAAGAGGAAACTGACTAAGTGTAAATATTTTGGACTTGATCTTCCCTTAAGAGTATGTGGGGTATTTTTTTAAATGACATCTTTTTTTCTATTTAAAGATAATACAAGTTCATTATAGAAAATTCAGAAAATTCAGAAAAAATGTATGATAAAAACTTTGTCTATCAATACCCCTTTGACATGATGCAAACTCTGTAGATATTACCAATGATTAACATTTTGGGAATCCCACGTGGGGGCATGTATGTATGTAAATTGTATTTTTTAAACAAAATTGGGATTATATTATGTATATTTTCTGTCCTGATTCTTACATGTCATTATACTGTGAGCATTTTTCCAGATCGGTATCATTCAAAAACTTAACATAATTGCTATTGAGAATTTTGTCATTTAATGACAAAATCTTCAGTATCTTCATGAGCAGAAGCCCACTGTAGATGAGGAAGATGATAATGTGGTTAGTTAAGAATACTTCCCCAGTGCCTGCCAAAAGTAGCCACATAACAGCTCTGGCAATTTTAGAGATACAAGTGGGTCTTGTACAAGTGGGACCTAATACAAGTGACCTTGATACAAGTGAAGATCTAATACATGACATGGTGACTGTAGGTGATAACACTGTAAGGGCGGGGGATGGGGTGGGGGGGCATCTGGAGGCTCATTCAGTTAAGGGTCCAACTTTGGCTCGGGTCACGATCTCACTGCTGGTGAGTTTGAGCCCTGTCAGTACAGAGCCTGCTTTGAATCCTCTGTTGCCTCCCCCGCTGCTCCTCGCCTGCTCATTCTCTCTGTCTCAAAAATAAACATTAAATAAATAAACAAAGAGAGAGATGGAGCACCTGGAGGTCTAAGTTAAGCATCCAACTTCCAGCACAGGTCATGAATTCACAGTTCGTGAGTTCAGATCTCACATTGGGCTCTGTGCTGACAGCCCAGCTCAGAGCCTGGAGCCTGCTTCGACTTCTGTGCCTGTCTCACTCTCTGCCCCTCCCCCATTGGCACTCTGCCCCCCCCCCCAAAATAAATAAACATTAAAAAACAGAGATACAGGGGCGCCTGGGTGGCTCAGTCGGTTAAACGTCCGGCTTCACCTCAGGTCATGATCTCATGGGGTCATGGGTTTGAGTCCCACGTAGGGCTCTGAGCTGACAGCTAGCTCAGAGCCTGGAGCCTGCTTCGGATTCTGTGTCTCCCTCTCTCTCTGACCCTCCCCTGTTCGCACTGTCTCTGTCTCTCAAAAATAAATAAAAACCATTAAAAAAAATTAAAAAAAAAAACAGAGATACAAGTGAAGTCTACTTAATAAAGCTTCCAGGTGTTTGATACCAAAAAGCAGATTTGGCAAGCATGAACCTTTGTCCTTGCTACATGCTGTCAGGAGCACATACGTGGAACGTAGGAGAAGCATTTTTTGGCCTAAGGAGGGCAGCCCTTCGCTCTGGGTGGTACAGTGGAGGACTCCGGCACTTGGGTCCCGATGGCATGCCTGGGGGAGCCGCTGCGCAGCCACGGACTGCCAACCTCTGGACCCGTTGACTCATGAGAGGAATAAACCAGAAGTTGTTGCTCAGTGGTACCTCTTGCTGACACCTAAGAACTCCATGTCCCCTACCCTCCTGTTCCCTTAAGAGGCCTCCTTTACTGTCAACGATCCTAGATTTTATTAACTTCAAAAATAAAAGTCAAGTTATTTTACAAGCAAAATGAATTTATTTGAAAACAGTAGACAGTTGCAATTCAGGACATGCAAGCAACTGTAAAACCATAGGCAAATCAGGAGAACCAAGGAGAGGACTGCTCTTTTACAGAGGAAGGGGCAACTGGGAGTTGTTATCCACAAAATCCCATTAGCAGACACTGGGTGTTTGAAGCGTAATGGCTTTCCACTGGCTGAGTCGAGACTTACAGTAGTGTTGGCTGGGCTGTGAAGGAGAAAATCTGCCTTCCTGCCTCGGAGGGTTAATAGAGTAGACTTATTCCCGGTTAGGAATGCAAGGTATGGCTTTCTTTTGGTTCTGCAAAGGGCTGTGAGGTGTGGAAGGTGGGAGCTCCCCCTTCTGGCCTCCCAACTCCATTTTAAGTGAGGTTTTCTTTTTTTTTTTTGTAATTTTTTTAATGTTTATTTATTTTTGAGAGAGAGAGAGCACGGGCAGGGGAGGGGCACAGAGAGAGAGAGATACAGACTCTGAAGCCTGCTCTAGGCTCAATGCTGTCAGCACAGAGCCCGACGTGGGGCTTGAACTCACGAGCTGTGAGATTATGACCTGAGCCAAAGTCGGATCCTTAACCAACTGAGCCACCCAGGCGCCCCTAAGTGACGTTTTCTTTATTCAGCTTCACAAATTACAAGCAAGCACAGCCACATACTAATCAGCATGCTATTTCCACCCCTCTTTATTTTCAGAGAACTTCTCCCCACCCTCCCACCAAACGGAAGTCCCACAACACAAATTTTTATGCAGTTAGTGTCAGCAAGGCTTTCATATTCATGGAAAAGAGAAATCTAGAGATTGAAGTGACTTAAGATCCAAAAGTGAGTGGTAACAAAATCAAAAGAAAGCTCTTCAAGTACCCAGGAGTCCACTCAAATCCCAGTAATTTCTTCTCTGATTAAATCTGAATTTTCCCAAGTATAAACTAGTCTTATATTGTGTTCTCCTATTTAGGTCTAAACATAGTTTAAATAACATTCTATAGAGTAAGCATGAAATCATAGCCCAGTTTTAAGAATGTTAAGGGGTGCTTGACTGGCTCACCCAGAAGAGCATGGGACTCTTGGTCTTGGGGTTGAGTTCAAGCTCCATGTTGGGTACAGAGATTACTTTACAAAAAGAAAAAAAATGAATGAAATCAAGAATGCTCTTAAAAAATATATCAGGGGGCGCCTGGGTGGCTCAGTTGGTTGATCATCTGACTTGGGCTCAGGTTGTGATCTCAAGGTTCATGAGTTTGAGCCCCACGTCAGGCTCTGTGCTGAGGGCTCAGAGCCTGGAGCCTGCTTCAGATTCTGTGTGTCTCCCTCTCTGCTCCTCCCCTTCTCTTGCTCTGTGCGTGTGTCTCTCTCTCTCAAAAATAAATGAAGATTAGGGGCGCCTGGGTGGCTCAGTCGGGTAAGCCTCCAACTTCGGCTCAGGTCGTGATCTCACGTTCGTAGGTTCGAGCCCCACATCAGGCTTTGTGCTGACAACTCAGAGCCTAGAGCCTTCTTCCGATTCTGTGTCTCCCTCTCTCCACCCCTTCCCGCTCATGCTCTGTCTCAAAAATAAATAACATTTAAAAAAAAGTTTAAGAAAAAATAAGTGAAGATTAAAAAAATATATATATATATCGAGAACCAAAAGAAAGTAATGCTGAACATTGCTTGTTTTCAATAGCCAGATTTATATACGTTTGGAACATCTATCATTCAAAACCAATTCATGGAAGTTATTTATTATATACAACTCATTTTATTCTCAAGATAAATATTTTCATTATTCTTTTGAGGAGGATGGGGCAAACAGGCTCAGAGAGAATCAGGTCATACACCCATTAAGTGGCAGAGACGGCATCAAACTCAAGACTATCTAATTCTCAGTCTACTTTCTTAACTTTCAGGACACACTGCCTCTTGCTCAACATAGAGAACATTCATCCCAGCTGAAGACTTGGTCTTCAACCCCTAAGAATCTGGAGGGGGGAGCGGATGACATTTTCATACAAATCTTTCCACACAGGTTATACGTTATATCCCAAGTTTTATTCTCCAACATGAAGCCTCTGATGTCGAACTAGTGCGGAACTGTGCCTGAAGGATTTCCCACATCCAACACACTCGTAAGGTTTTTCTCCGGTGTGAATTCTGTAATGTTCGCTCAGGTGTGCCTGCTTGCGGAAAGTTTTTTCACACTCGCTACACTTGTAAAGTTTCTCTCCAGTGTGAGTTCTCGCATGCTCAACGAGGGAAGAGTTCTGAGTGAAGGCTCTGCCACATTCAGTGCATGTGTAGGGCTTCTCCCCTGAATGAATTCTCTGATGCTGCATGAGGCATGCGCTCTGATTAAAGGCTTTCCCACACTCATTGCACTTATACGGTTTATCTCCAGAGTGACTTCTCTGATGACGAGTCAGGCATATGCTCTGACTGAAGGCTTTGCCACATTCAGTGCATTTATAAGGTTTCTCTCCAGTATGAACGCGTAGGTGTTTGACAAGGGAAGGGCTCTGACAAAAAGCTTTACCACATTCGGTGCATTTATAGGGTCTCTCTCCAGTATGAATTCTCAGATGCTGAACGAGGATTGCTTTTGTTTGAAAAGCTTTCTCACACTCATTACATTTATAAGGTTTCTCTCCTGTGTGAATCCTCAAGTGCTGAGTAAGATTTGACTGTTTACGGAAACAAGTTCCACATTCGCTACATACATAGGGCTTCTCCCCTGTGTGAATCCTCTGGTGCTGAGTGAGAGATGATCTCTGAGTAAAGAATTTCCCACATTCACTACACTTTGAAGGTTTCTTCTGCATGTTAAGTCCCTGACGGTTCATTTGCAGTGAAATCCGGTGGGCACTTGTGCTGCGTGTAACACGGTGAAGGACTGTCTGTCCAGTAGGTTCAGGTTTACAGGAAACTGTCTCTCAAATTCATGACACTTACAAGGTACTTTCTCAGAGATGGTTCTGGTTACAGCAACACTGTCCTGGGAAAGTTCTGTGTGTTAGCGCGCACGTACTGTGCTCTCAGGCATGCCTGCGGGAAGCCCCTCCTCCCTGTCCGGCACGCAGCTTCGCCTTCTCCAAATACAAACGCCTGCTGACCAGCTTCCCTGACCCTCGACATCTTCTGCAAGTCACTTAACCCTGTTTGTTGCATCAGGCTTGGTCTTCTTGCCTGAAAAAAAAAAAAAATCATGAAGAAAGATGTCCTCTGTGCAAAACAAGGGACCCGCATTGTGGAATCTTGATTTTTATCCTCTTCTCAATAATAGAGAGAGATCACAATGACCTGGGGGAAAGACTAGATAATAGGGAGAAGAGGTTATGTAGTGACAGATCTTGGGAAATCTATAAAACTCCCTATCATGATTGATTCTGAAACATTCAAATGCTAAGAACTGATCCAGGTAATTTAGGATCATCCAGAGGGATAAATAGTAGAATGTGAAAGGGGTAAGTATACTAATCCTGGGTAGATTGTTAGGGGAAATTACTACTGTTATAGTCTCTACTCCTCAAAAAACAGGTGAAAAGTAATTCCATTTCCTTAGGATGCCTATAAGCAGTATCTTGCTCATGGTGCTTAAGAAAGTACAAGCTTACATCACTGTCTACTGACATTTAGAGTTTCTCTTCTAAGATTTCAGTGATATTCCAGGCTATTACTTTTACTGGGTCCATCACCCCATCCTTCCTATTCACTCACCTTGATAGGTATCTCTTTGGACCTCTCTCCAAAACATTCAGCATCTGTAGCTCTCCTCCTACATCCAACTGGAAGATCTTGAGGTTTTAAAACTAGACCCTTGCTTACTGAAAGCAAGTAAGAGATCATTGTTTTGTTTAGAGAAAAATTAGGATGGGGTGGTCCTTGGGGAAGAGATTCCCATTGGACAGGAACTTGACTATACCATCATGGTCCAGAATCCGGCCTCACCTTTGACACTACTGAAGTGCTTCAGAATCTGATGTTTACTAATCAAATTCACAAGATGATGCAGAAAACAGAAAGTCCTTTGCTGATATAATGAGAAACTGATGGGCTCAGTGTGCAGCTGGTTGACACATTCTCTCCACTACAGAAAACCTGTATGGGAACCAAATCACTGTCATCAGGACACTCCTTAGAACTGGAGAAAGAGAAAGACTTAGATGATCTTAATGGCATCAGACTTTGAAATCCTGATGCTCTAAGGGCAGAGACTAAGAACAGATATTCACGTGCCACACATCAGCAACCTGCTCCCTGGATGGTGCTGGAGACACAGACCCATTCTTCTTCTCTGAGACCCCTCTTTATTTCAATTTTTTTAATATAAGTTACATGTGAATATATCCTCACTTTAGGGTGGCTCAGTCAGTTAGGTGTCGGACTTTGGCTCAGGTCATGATCTCACAGTTTGTGAGTTCAAGCCCCACATCAGGCTCTGTGCTGACAGCCTGGAGTTTCCTGATTCTGTATTTTTTTCTCTCTCTCTCTGCCCCTCCCCTGCTCACACTCGGTCTCTCTCTCTCTTGCAAAAATAAACATTTAAAATTTTTTAAAATAAATAAATAAAATACTTAGATAACACAGAAGTATGTAGGATAAACTGTCATTTTTTTTTTTTATCACTACCCCACCCTACCCAAACAAACCCAATCCCTTTACAGATTATCATTAAGTTTGGAGTAGATTCATTCAGTCTTTTTACTATATATTTTTATACACATACCATTTGATTCTCTCTGCATCAATAAAATTGTTACATAGGTTCTGCTGTGCTCTTTCCTTTTGTTTTCCCCCCCAGTAAAGAATGTGTCTTCAAGATCATTTTTTTTGGGAGGCGATATATACGGATCTACTGAGGCTGAGAATTGGTACACACTGGTATCTCTGCACAAACTGTACATAGAGACTGATCTGACTGGGCAGTACTTTACCACACTGGTGGCTAAATATATAGAATATTTTTCCTGACTGTATCATCTTTATCTTCTGTATAAACTTCCAGTACAGATATGCTGTGAACAGAAATGAACTCCATGTGGTTTAAATGGCTAAACATAAAACCCAAACTCTCACCACACTTTTCTTTCCTTTACTTTTACTGTCTCAAAAAGTTTTGTTTTGTTTATTACAGTTACAAACAATGTATGCTCATTCTAAAAAACAGCCCAGAAAGGAAATGACTTGAAATCCCACCACCTAGTGAAAATACAGTGGTTTTTTGATGACCTTTCCTCTATGCATATATATGTGTACATATATGATGCATACATATTAAATTACACTGAATACTTCAGACCATAAATAGTCACAATCTGTTCATAGAAGTCCCATAACCTATGAATCCAGTTCACACAGTGCTTTTCTTATGGAATTTAACAGATCCCCAGGGCTCCATTTTGCCTTCTGATGCACAGTAACAACGGAAAAGTTGCTATTACTTAGGCTCTTGTTCCAAAGAGAGCCAGGAGCCCATTCATATTCTCTGAGAAGACACTTAAATCACCTCTGTGATGGGTCTTCCAGTAATTTACCACCAGTTTTCCCACATCTGCCTGCTCCACCATTAAGGCACGATACTCAGCAGCTCAGCGAAGTTACCAGATGTTATACCGGATAACTGCGGAGAGGTAGCTACTCTTGCTACAGTTTAAGTAGATGTGATAAACAATAAGCACATTCTGTGATCTGTCCGGTAAGCATTTCCTTCATTGCCTGTTTCCACAATGAGGCAGACTCACTCCAATTTGAATAAGGTGGGGCCATTTTGGGGTGCTTCTGTGTTTTCAGTCTGCAGAGTTTAGGTGTGATGGTCACTGGTGGGTCCCACTGGTGTAGGTCTGCCACCACTTCTGAATGAGCACCCCGTAACAACCCATCATGGGCTCTCTACTTAAGTTTCACTTACCCAGGGATAAGCTGTTAGGAACACAAGTGACACTGGTTTGTCTCCTGGAAACTTCCCTTGAGGAAGGGCAGAAATCTAAGGCATGGAGGAAGGAGAAAAAAGCACCCATAAATTGTCAGCTTCTGGATTCAGAGGAACTCAGCAATAGCCCATCCCTAACCAAATAACTGTTTTAAGTCTGGATGAAGAATATCATTATTCTCCTAAAAAGAGTATCACCAATGACAAAAATCATTAAGTGGGTAGTCTTCCGAGAGACCTGACAAAGCACAAAGAAAGGGGTCAGGTGCTCCTAAGGACTATCCTGGGGTATCCTAGAGGACTATCCTCCACAGGAGACATGGTTGGAATCAAAGCCCCCTGCCCCACCACTCCCACCCCAACCTACTGGAAAAGCGTTGACTTCAAAAGTCAAAAGCTGTGAGGCTCAGTTAGAGGGTATTAGATCAAACACCGGCCTGAGTCAAGAAGTCTGGATTCTAGTCTGGGCTCTGCCACTACCTTGTTCAATGACCTGAAGCTAGTCACTTGGTTTCATCTGTGATTTGTTTTCATATCTCTAAAATGAAAGTGGAAAATTATTACCAACATACAGTGACACTTTGATTCTAAAAACAAATGGGAAAAGAGCAAAAACCTCAAGTCCAGTCCATCATTGATTGAGGCTATTTATTGAGTTCATTTATTTGGAAAATACTAATCGAGCAGCTACTAAGCATTAAAAAGTGAGATAGTCTCTCTTCTTGAGACTAGGTGGAGTCAACAGCAAGGAAACGCCTCTACAGTGATCTTCCCACAATCAGAGGTAAAGGGATTTCAGGAAAATAAGACTGCATCTATGTGAAGCAGAATAGCAGAATCTCCAAGAAAGGACGGGGGTGGGGGGGTCGTCTTTTAGAAGATGTCCAGGACCCCTCTTCGGAGGAAAGGTTTTAGAACTCCCTCTGAACGGAGAGGAAGAACACTCTAAAAGGCACAGATCTGGTTACCAGTCTAATCCATCCCAATCCACCAGCACCTCCTATTTATTTGACTCTAAACAAATGAATTCTTTCCAAACTGCAACTCAACTTTAATATTCAGCTAAAATGTGAACTACTATAATTCTCAGTGGGAAATTTTTTACTTGCAATGCCCTTTCTCCTCAAGATTCTCAAAGGATTTCACATGGCTCTACTGTAGCACTTTCCACTGTTTTGATGCTCTGATAAATGTCTTCCTCCACTAAACATTAAGACAAGTAGGGCATGGGCTCCGGGGCCAAGCCTCTCTGGGTTTGAATCCCTGTTCTGCCATTTGATCTTGGACAAATTACCTAACCTTTCTGAGGTCTTTTTTCAAATGTTATATGGCGTGGATGCCTACTTCATAGGGTTGTGATGACGCACGAATGAGTTATACGTGGAAGTATTTAGGAAAATGCCTTCAACAAATAGTACCTACCATAAATATGTCTTCATATAGCACCTATTTTGTTGGTATTAGAGACTAATAAAAACAAAGGCAATTGCTCTCACATATACTCTTTCAACCCACGCAACTTTGTCAACTGGAAAAGCAAGGAATAGCATTCGCTTCCGGAAATCAGAATACTAACGCACTCAGAAGTCCGATTCCTCCCTCAAGTATGGAACCCTGGTCTCTCGACTCCCAGACCAGGGCTCTCGAACAGCCTCCTCCTGTCCCTTTTCGGGGCAAGCTGGCCCCCACTCGCGGCGCCCGACCCCTGCTCCAAAGGTTCACGCGCTGCGGGGGGCCGGCCCCGGCTCCGACTGTGGCGCCGCGACTAGATCGCCGCAGCCCTGAACGGCCGGCTCAACGCCCCGGGTGCTGGGCCGCGGCACCGCCCCCCACACCTCGCGCCCCTCGGGCGTCGGAGGCTCGCAGGCGGCCTGGACCCCGCCCGGCTGCCGTGACGTCAACAGCCCGCACCGGACCCCCGGTGGCGGTCTCCTCTCTAGGAAGGCGGGAGCGGCTTCCTCTCGATGCTTCCTCCCCGGCTCAGCTCCATGCTTCAGCCCGCCGCCACCGCCGAAACAGCGCGCAAACACACCGCACCAGACTCCCCTCCCAGAGTACGGACACCAAACGGGTGGGAGGCTGGTGGCCCGCCAGCAGGCGCTCTTGCTACTCATCTTGCAACCTGGCTACAGATTCTCAGCTTGTCAACTTGGGCAAGTTACTTTATTTACCTCTCTGTGCCTGCTTCCTGACTTAGAAAATAGAAATAATAGTGGGACCGTAAGGACGCAGGTCTGATTAAAGTTTCCCCTCTGACCTTGGAGGCCTAGGTGTCGGCTCCTCAGAATCATTAGACAATAGAAAGGCACACGTTGCCCAAGGAAGGAGGGACCACCCTTGTAACACCCAATCAGGAAAGGCCAGCTAACATCTTTAACATTTCTAAGGGTGGGCCTAAAGATGGAGGCTATAAGATAATCACCTATTGCTTAAGACTAGTCGCGCCCTACGTGAGGGTCCTGGGCCTACCCTGTGATTGGTCAATACTCTAAATGTTGTGATTGGCTCCCACCAAAAGTATCAATGAATGGTTAAACCTGCTGTCAATGGTATCCTATAGTAATGATTGGACCCCTGTACCTGTGTCACAATTTCCTGTAACTCCCCCTTCCCAAAAACTCATAAAAGCCCTACCCCGCCATGTTCGGGGCTCTCCATATGGATCCACTGTGTTGAAGTCTGTGAGCCCGAACTTATAAGCCCGTAATAATAATAAAGCCCTTTGCTTTTGCATGCGTGACTCGGTCTCCCCAGTGGTTTCTGGTTTTGGGGAAAATATTGAATTCTTGGGATAACAAATGGTGCATTGGCTGGGAAATCCTCTCCCCCCCAGAGCCCCTGGTACCCCGACACGTTGGGCCTAATCGCCGGCTGGTGAGTGCACTCATTTTCTTGTCTATGGTCCCAAGGCACCAAGGGTGGAATTCGGGTCCGGGGTGAGGTCTGAATTCCACGGGCAAGCGTCGTTACCTGTTCACATTCGCGGAGATACGAGTGGCGAGTGCGGCGGCATCTGTTGGAGATACAGGTGTAGGTAGGGCACTCACTCGCATTTGTGTAAGGTTTGAGATAGGGTTCCAGTCCCGCAGCGCTTGCAGGGACCCCAGAGAATAAGTTGGAATCGATCGCACTGGCGACAGAAAAAGACTGGGTCCCCTTGTCTATCTGTTAGGAATCCTGCTGGTGGCAGCAGTAGGGTTTTGTTTTTGTTGGAGACACTTGTGTATGTTTCTCTGCGTTCGTTTGTCTAAGTATGATTTTTGTTGTGACTACATTTAGGGATTTTCTTATGGAAATTTGGGGTCTTTACCCTACATATTTTTCTTTGGAAAGCGCGCAAAGACCATCATCTTACTTTCATTTTCTCCTCCCCTGGCCAGGAGGACTAATTCTTGTGTTCTGTGGCTTAACTCTTTTGTGCTGTTTTATTTTGTTAGGACTCACGTCATGGGAAAGTCCACTTCAAAACCTCTAGACCTGGTTCTGTTTCGTTTCAAGGAAGTTAGGGTTCGAGCTCACAATTTATCACTGGATGTCGAAAAGAGAAAGATGACTATATTCTGCACATCTAAATGGCCTGCTTTCGAGTCAGGATGGCCCCCTGAGGGCACTTTTCACCTTCCGATCATAGAAGCAATAGAAGAAAGAGTTTTCCAACGTATGGGGGGCCATCTGGATCAGATCCCATACATTGTTGTCTGGAAGGATCTGGTCACTAACCCGCCCGTTTGGGTGAAATCCTTTCTCCCTCCAGTATCTTATCAGGTTCCGGTGACTCGAAACCCAGAAGAAGAAAAGCCGAGACGAACTATGGCCTCGCCCTCAGCCCCCCTCTACTCGGTTTTGCAGGGAGGAGCAGATGAGGATCTCCTCTTTCCCCCTCCACCTTACCAACCCCTCCCAGTTCCTTCTGACCCTGCTCCTAATGTGCCATTGCCACCACAGCCATCCTCCTCTGCTCCATCCCCTTCTGTTGAAAGGGGCCCAGCGTATGGGACCCATGGCCGAAGGGGCACCACCCCAGAAGTAGACTTCACGATGTTCCCCTTGCAAGCCACAGGACCTATAGACGAGGCAGGAAACCAGCCTCATCACTATTGGCCCTTTGCCTCTTCTGACCTTTATAATTGGAGATCTCAAACCCCCCCCTTCTCAGAGAACCCCAAAGGCCTCATTGGGTTATTAGAAACTGTACTCTTTACTCACCAACCCACTTGGGATGATTGTCAGCAATTGTTACAGGTTCTGTTTACAACTGAGGAGCGAGAACGGATCCTGCTGGAAGCACGAAAGCTCGTTCCTGGCCCGACAGGGGTCCCCACCATGAACCCCGCTGACATCGATGCAGGATTTCCCCTCGTCCGCCCCAATTGGGATTATAACACAGGAGAAGGTAGAGAGCGCCTCAAGGTCTATCGCCAGGCTCTATTGGCAGGTCTCAAAGCGGCCGCTAGGAAGCCCACCAATTTGACCAAGGTATATGATTTAAGGCAGGAGGCAAATGAAAGTCCCGCTGCTTTTCTAGAACGGATGATGGAAGCCTTCAGGCAGTTCACCTCGTTCGATCCAGAGCATGCAGATCATAAGTCAACTGTGGCGATGGCTTTCATTAGCCAGGCTGCACCCGACATTAAGAGAAAGCTCCACAGAGTTGAGCGCCCTGGAGAAAAGAGTCTCCGAGATCTGCTAGAAATAGCAGAAAGAGTGTACAACAGCAGGGGCCGTGCAGAGGGAAAACACGTAAAGGCAGAAAAAAGAACTCTCCTCAGATCTTTAGATCTTGTCACAGAACATGTTTCTTCTTCGAGGGAAGTTGTAATAAGGAGTTTTGGGACAAATGCAGTATTGACATCTTTTAAGATTAATACTAAAATGGGTAGAAACTTCCAGAGCTACAAGCTGCATTGAAGCTGAGCAAAAATTAGAAACATGGGAGATTAGATTATAGTTTTGTAGCTCTTGTTAAAAACATTGCTGGTCCTTTAATGTCTGCCTATCCAGATTAAGAAACTTTCTCTTAAGAAATCTATGGTATTCAGAAATGTCATAAAGTATTTGTTTGTCTAGAGCATTTATCTTTTCTCTCTGCTTAAACCGTCTGCAATTCAAAAACTCACAGTGAGTATTCTTTCATGGCCATTACAATTGTTTGCATAAGTTCAATAAGAATCTGTTCGTTTTATAGTAGGACACCATTGGAAATACTGGTTGTTTGACCAAGGCTTTGACTGGAATGTCCTATTTGAGAGCCGTGCATAGGCTCAGATATGACCTGACGGCTTTAAGGAACTAAGGTTGACTTTATGGAACATGGAGCCATAAAGCCTCATGGAAATGTTGGCTGGATACCTTGCTCACAGAGTTCCCAGCAGCCTCCCCAGGTGAGTAAAGAAGGTCACTTCCTGGCGGGGGCAGGAACTTCAGCATATGTTGGGGGGCCTCGGGATGAGGAGTTTGCCCAATTTAACAGGTATTGCAGGCCTGTCTGATGGAAAGTGCTGGTTTGGCTTGGCTTCTGGCCCAGAGAGGCTACTGGGAGTTCGACCTGGAGATTCCTTATAAAAGGACCCAAGCAAAGCAAACCTTGTAAAGTCCTCACAAACAATCTTTATTCTTGCTGAGCTTATGTAAACAATTAGGCCAGGGTTGTTAAGACTGGACTTGTTCCACCAATGCATTAGTCTCGATTTGGCTATCTCTGATACCGGAGGTTTTTTTAGAGAGAAAAACTATGTTTCAGCAATGCACTACTGTAAATGTAACTCTAGTTCTGAGTGTCTTTGAATATTTGTTGTTGGATCTCAGGCTTGTTAGTCTGTGAGGATGATATTTAAAATGGGGGTCACACCTTTTCAAAAGGCTTAAAGGTGGACTTCACAGATATGCAACTAAACAAAAAGTTCAGCCCCTATTAAAGTTTCAGGAATCACTCTGGAGTTAAGTAGGCCAGCTCTGAAGAACCCTCAGCCTGGTGAGGTGATCCAGATCCAGTCCATCAGCTTAAACTGACCCTCAAAAAGACTGACTCCAGGGATCTCCGGCCCTGCTCCAGCCACACCCCGGAAGCTGGCTGGTCTAGCACGGCAGAAGCCTGAGGAATCAACGGTCCAATAAAATAAACTGTCCTATATCTTTGCCATCAGACTGGCAAATGTTGCCCCAGAAAGCTGGGGAAACAGCAAAAGTTCCTGATAGGATGTTCTGTTGGTATTAATTGCCTCTGATCTGGGCATGGGATTTCAACACGGCAAAAGGTAAGGGGAGCCTATGCCTCTACCGCCAGACTCTAATGGGGGGGGGGGTCTTCAAGTGGCCACTAGATGGCCCACCAATTTGGCTAAGGTTAGTAATGTAGAAAGAACCATGGAGGTGTATTGCACTTATACACCCAAGGATCATGAAAAATGAGATAACAACTTGGCTGTCATTCTTACTTTTGTAAACCAGGCAGCGCCAGATATTAGAGACCCTTACCAAATTAACCATGGAG